>OZ018387.1:77785178-77999012 GCA_963969525.1 Ontholestes murinus
ATCAAACGATACTAGCTTGTAGTTGGGTAGTATGTTAAAGGATTTTAATTTGTTGCACAATTCTATGGAGTTTTTAATTGAATAAGGATCTCGAAAATCGGTTAAGTCTTTATATAAGGAGTTCAAGTAGTCTCGTAGTCCAGTAGGCTCATATATTGATTCCCCAGCACATACAATTTCTTCTCACTTGAACTCCTTATATAAAGACTTAACCGATTTTCGAGATCCTTATTCAATTAAAAACTCCATAGAATTGTGCAACAAATTAAAATCCTTTAACATACTACCCAACTACAAGCTAGTATCGTTTGATGTAACAAATATGTTTGCTCAAATCCCCCCTGAAGACTGTATTAAACTAATCGAGGAATCATTCGACAAAAATAATGTAAATGTTACAATAAAAACCGAATTCCTAGATTTATTACAACTGATTTTAGAAAACAATTATTTCTCATTCAATAATACATGTTATAAGCAAACAAAGGGTCTAGCAATGGGCTCCCCCTTAAGCCCATTGTTAGCAGATATTTTTATGCACAACCTGACGCAAAAAATTTTAAATTCAACATTAGGTATAAAACATATCAAACTTTGGCACCGATACGTAGACGATATATTAGCTTGTTTTGTTGGTTCTGACAGACAACTCAATCAATTCCTCGACTTCATCAATAACCTACATCCTAAAATTAAATTTACTGTAGAGACCGAAACTAACAAAAACATTAATTTTCTAGACCTTTCCATTACTAAAACCAATAATAATTTAACCTTCAACATCTTTCGTAAACCCTCATACACAGATGCAGTCATTCCCAATATATCACGACATCCGATTAAACATAAAATGGCCGCGTTTAACTCGATGATACACAGAGCTCTTAATCTGCCACTATCAGAACTTCATCTAAACACAGAATTAAACACCATCAGACACATTGCAACATCCAATGGCTATTCTACACATAGCATCGATAAATTGATTAAAAAACATAAAATGAAAAAATATTTAAAATACTTATACGCTGAAAATTCATCATGTTCAAATAATATATATAAGTCAATTACATTTTTTGGTGCGGTTAGTTCGCAAATTGGTAACTTACTAAAGAAACATAATATTAATATTGCATATAAACCGTGTTCTAAATTAAAATATTGTATTTTCAACCAAAAACAAAAATCGCCCGCACTTGAAAAATCGGGAATATACAAATTAACTTGTTCTGAGTGCAAAAAAGTGTACATCGGCCAAACCGGTCGTAAGTTCAATACGAGGTTAAAAGAACACCAGCGATCTTTCCGGCTTAGGCAAGAGGATAAATCTACGTTCGCCGCTCATCTTATAAAAGAAAAACATCCTTTTGGCGAGGATGTACTCTCAGTACTACACATTTCCAAGAAAGGCCCTAAGATGGATTTGTTGGAGTCCCTGGAAATCCAGAAAATACGCGCTAATCCGGAAAGTCCAATTCTTAACGACCAACTAGATCTTGTATACACCCCTATTTTTAATGCGCTCATGTAATTATCGAAACTATTTATACCTGTACAATCGGTTTTTTAAATTACTTCTTGTTTGAAAATGGTACGTGCAGTTACCGAAACTTAAGTCACAGAAATAAATTTCGTGTTATACAAACAAAGTTATTAGTGTGTTTCATTTCTACAAAATTATATATTCCAGTATTCGCATCAATTTCATTCTGTGTAGCTATTTGGCTTTTTATTACAGTTTATTTAACTCCTTAATAATATACCTCTTACTGACAAAGGTTTAAATTGAATTACATTTGGTTTGTTTCACAATTTTTCTCTACTTACTCTCTTTTTAAGGCATTATCAAGAGTTAAAAGAAACTCAGAAAAAGTTCTAATGGCATTAATATTATAAACCCGCGACAGGTCCTGATAATGAAACTTATATTATAAATAATAAGATCATGACCTTTCGATTCAAAGATAATAATATAATTGATAGTGTAATTATCTAATAAAATTTTGTGATGGTAATATATAATATATCAGAACATTTATTAGGGTCTAGTGTTAGTTTATGCGCTGTACACCATTGATTTATGGTGGTCAAATTGTAAATATTCACACATTGGATAATAAATAAATATCAATATAAATAGCACTATCGGAAACATTACGAATGTCAATTAAATTTTTTTCATCCGCATAGATTAACATCTTACATTTTAAGTTTTTGTAGACACTTGAGTAACCCCAATAACAGCTAAGTAAGACTTAGAAAAGGCATCGTTAACTTAAGAAACAACTAAATGAATTACATTTTGATTAATTATATATTTTAATCATTCGCAATAATTTAATAAGCTGTGCTCAAGTCGGTCAAATCTTTGATAAGGTCTGTATATACAATCGACTTCCTTGTTCTTACTTATTGCTATAAACATAAATCGAGATAAATTTCACAAACCAGTACATGTAGATTTTTTCCGTTAGTGATTATATAATTTTGAAATAATGCTGTGATAAATATATTCACTTAAAAATCGTTAAAAATATTGAACAAATTGAAAACGCTATAGGTTAGCAATTTTGATTCGCAACATATTCTTAGATTTAAAACTAGACTTGTGTCCATTAGTTTGGTAAAAGATAATCTGCACAGTTATTCATAATTAATGTTGGGGTCTTACTGCTGTTGCGAGTTTTGGTTTTAACTTGCGTAAGATATAACTAACTTGCGATTTCTCCCTTTTAAATCGCTGTCGATCTTTTTGAGATCTTTGTTCTTGCGTTGACCTTTGTAGATATTAGCGGTTTCTCGCTGCAGCATATCCACTTTTGATATATTGATTATGAATTTTTCTGGTATATATTTAGTCTGGCGATTTGAGTGACATTAATTACTGGAGAGCGTGGCAATCGGTAATAACAGTAATTGAACTTCCTTCCACATATCCCCAAAATCACACATATATCCCCACATAAAAACACCGAAAATTAACAAGTACCTAACTTTAACATACTATGGCCCCAGTTCAGACAAAATTGCTAGTGTCCTCAAAAAACAAGATTATCAAATCGCCTTCAAACCTTATTCAAAATTGACAAATATCATATTTAATGCGAAAGACAAAATAAAAACAATAAAAAATCAGGAGTATACCAATTAGAATGTCCAGAGTGCAATAGTTTATACGTAGGGCAAACCGGAAGAAACTTCGAAACGAGATATAAAGAACATTTCCGAGCATTCAGATTACACCACAACAATAGTTCCTTTTCAAACCACAGCCTAGACCAGAAACATAGTTTCCCGCCATTAGACAATATGAAGATACTGCACACCTGTAATAAAGGCCCAAAACTCGACATGCTAGAAGCTTTAGAAATCTCAAGAAAAAGAAAAGCCGTTAACGTTAACCTCTTAAATGAACAGACTGATTTGTATAATTCCAGCTTATTTCAACTAGCATAATCCGCTTAACACAACGCGCCCCAAAAATCCCGCTTAATGTACCGCCCTTGAATTTCGCCGTAAATCGCACCGCCCTAATTAACTACCTGTAACCTGCCTATATATACCTCTGTATTTCTAAAATCAATTCACTTGATAATGACTTGAAAGAGTCGAAACTATAGTCGAACATAATTCATTAATGTAAAATCATTAATATATCGTGGTAAAAAACATAGAAAATTGTGTTTTATTTCATCCTACACTTGAATTAATTAATTAATATTATACATAATTTACATTTCTTAATAAAAGGACAACGATAAGCACGTATTACTTGGAAAAGTAGGTTCTGTTTTTATTGAATATTTTTGAATGGCATGTCCGTTAAATAAATAAATAAATTTTAAAAAAATTAATAGATGTTATTTTTTGGAAAATCCGTACAAGGTCAAAAATTATTAAGAGACAAAGAACTTTTACTAGATAATAATAAAACATTTAAGTTTTTATCTTGTATTTCTACTGTTTTTATACTTCTTGTTAATCAATAATGAACATAATAACTGGTATGATTTTTGTAGGGTTTAGTAATGATACTACTAAATTTTAGTCAGGTAGAATAAAGCGTTCAATTGTTACACATAAAGTAATCAATATTTTTTGACATTTGCGAGAAATCCACCAAAGTAAGCAGATGTACGTACAAGTGAAATATGCAAGTAGTTATTAACTTACTAATTATTAAATCCTCTTCCGTGTGAGTTTTAACAAATAATGGAGAGTGACGGAAGTGTCGCAATGAAAACGGAGGTTGCTGGTTTCACCAAGCAAAACATAATACGGCAAAAAACCACACTTGTCGGGTAATTTACATAAAACATAAAATAAAACGCTAAAAGTGATACTACAATGAATTAAAAAACAAAACCAGTATGACACACAAACACCAACACGCTCTCAAACAGTGCAAGATCTCTCCACACAAAATACTAACAAATTGATTCACAACAGTATACACAAAACAGCAGTACATCAATCATTCCAAACATCGATAAACACAACACAGATACAAGAACTTTATTACAAAAACACATGTTTATTCTCACATAAGTCGAAATGTCGAGATTGCAGTTCAGCTCAACATGGTTAAATCACAAATGCGATAATAATGCATTAATCGTTAAAACAATTCGGGCATTTATTGTAAAAAGCAACCTGCAAAAAGAAACTGTCAAACATCACTTAAGAACCTTGCAGAAAGAGCGAGTGGTGCACGGGATGGAAAACATACAGATTAAATCTGGGAAAATCGCACCGCTACTGGACAACCACAAAATTCACTTGAAAAAAGTAATTATTGGATCACTAGATTCCTTTATGAGTATGCATTCGGCATTGATCACAATGGAAAAATGTGCAAAATGCCAAGCAAACCACCCAGCAACAACTTACGAAACAATACTGCCTTCAAAATACATGTGTGGATGCATAGACCATGGAGCCTCGTCCACTAAGTATTTTTAGTGTGTCCTAAGAGACCTCAAAAACCAATTGTGGGAATTCTAAACGTCAAAATTATAAACAAAACAAAACACAAATTGACAAAGAATTAACCAAAAAGGCAAGAATTCATGAACCCATCACACTTCACGATTTTATCATCGACTAACCGACGAACACAGACAGACAAGAACTTAAAAAAATTACAAGATTCATCGACTTATTTCAAAAACGCATGTGAATTTTTCGGGAAACAAAATGTTCGTGGTAATATTTGACCTCCATACTCCCAATTATATCCCCACAGTGCCAACCTTCCGAATATACACTGGGTTCACTCATATAAATAGTAATGTGTGATATAAATTTTATGTATACGAACCTTAATTCCATGATCGAAAAGTCCCATCTACTATCCCATTTCCTTACTAACAATCCAATCCATATTAAACTAGTTCTATAACAGTTATAATTAATTTAATATTTATTTGTGAACAAAATAGTTGTTAATTGCAATACATGTAATAAAACAATCAGTCCCAAATCGAAGGCAATAAAATCCATTAAAGTTTTATTTTTATACTCCTTTGAGAATGGCGAGTAATCGCCGAAACACGTGTCAGGAAACTGATAGTAAATATATGAAACAGAACAAGTGTATAATTCCTAATTCATATCCAGTGTGTTATATGTTTCATCAAGAGTGTAGCAAAGCAAGTATCAAGATAATGCATTTAATTAAGTAGCCATAAACTTGAGTATTATCTGAAGGAAGAACGTAAACCGAATGGTAATTTCTTTAAATGTAAGAATTGTTTACATAATAATGACTATGACGATTGTAATTTGAATTTTACACTGATCGGACAAACGTCATCGGTCAATAATGCAGATTTTATCTCGATTTTATCGATTCCATTCGCACAGTTTTTAAAGAGGATTTTTTACCACTATTAAAGCTTGAAATTCATAATGCGACCTGTGGGTTTAAAAATCATATTTAAGAAAGATTTAGAACGATTGAGAGGTTGCAGGTGTCACTTGAAGAAGGAATTAATCATGTTAAAGATTTTCAAAGAAATACGTAATATTGCAGATTGTTGACTTCTATCATATCTCATCTTTAGCAAATTGATTTTGTGCTAATAGACTTAATTTTAACATTAACAAATGATAATTTATGACTTTCTCTAGGCAGAAACAGGTTCACCATTTTGATTATTGTATTAATAATGCAGTTATTGATAAAATCAACATATTCAAGGATGTCAGTGTCTGGTTTAATAATATATTAAGTTTTGATTTTCATATTGACTATATTTGTAACCTGGCTACTAAAATGTTAGGTTTTGTTAATTGTATGTCCAGATATTATTACTTTATATAATCGTTATATTCGTCAATAATTGATCATGATTATGATTAAACTGCTAGTTAGTACTATATCCAGAAGAAATTTTCCTTAAAAATGGTACTATATCAAATCAAAATCTCCGCAACTTCTCGCTTACAAAGATGGCGGGCGAAGCAACAGCGTCCGACGATAGTGCGATATTCCTAAAGTGTTGTGAAAAGATCCAGTGCAAAATATTAATTTGCACCAAATGTGGAAATGCATTCCACTATAGTTGTGCCAAAAAAATAAAAAGTATTAAATCGGTTGATGGAACCCGACTAATATGCTGCGGCAATACCGATGAATTGGAGGTTAACCACGTTTCTACTGCCAAGGAAAATATAATGTTAAAACGAGAAGTAAGTCTGTTGAACACTATTATTAAAGAGATGCAGGAGAAATACAGTGTCCTTCAGGAAAGCTGCTCTTTACTAAAGGAAAATCTAACCTTAATTAAAAGCGGAAAAAACACATCTAACGTCGGTGAGGTGTTATCACTTGAACTCAACTCAGCGATCCAAGAAATCCAACACCCTAAACGAAATCCTGTTACGAAACACAGAACAGTTTCTACTAGTGCTTTAGATCTATTAGCATGTAATAAACCTGAAGTTGTCGCTCCTGTTTCAAAAGGCAACACAGCATTAATATCTATATGTACAGAAGATGTCAACACTGCAGATGTCAACACTCGAACAGCTGACAGTTTACAACGGAAAAATAATGTAAACAACAAAGCAAACAAACAAAGTGTGATTTCATCCTATGATAAACAACAAGAGGATAATGTGAAAAAGGATGATGTATTCACTGAGGTCGTATACAAGAAACGTCGTAAACAACGAACTACGGCTGTGGTTGGAACGGGCAGCAGCGGAAATTTAAAAATTCAGGCGGAACCGAAGAAAACTTAGTTATTGGTTAAACGAATTCAAAATACGTATACAGCAAATGATGTTATGGATCATATCCATACCATTCTAGGGCATAAGAACGTAACTTGTGAAAAGGTACAGTTAACTCCTCATAATTCCGGTTTTAAAATTGGCGCAGATTTTCGCGAACACGATAAATTAATTAATCCACAAAACTGGCCGGATGGTGCATTGATAACTAGGTATATTTTTATGCTGGCCCGCCGAGACGCGACCAAATCATAGTGCGCATAAAAAAACCAAAAACAATATAAACATATATTTCACAAATATACAGAGCATTCGAAATAAAGTGAATGAATTTGAGGCATTTTTAGCTGAACATAATAATATATTTAAAATAATTTGTTTTTGTGAACATTGGCTAAATGAAGCTGAATGTGCCTATATACGCTTTGATACATTTTGTCCCGGTCCATTTTTTGCACGTAGAAACTTGCAACATGGGGGTGTGATGCAACTTATAAACAAAAACATCTCATTAAAAAATCTAGTACACCTTAATAATTTATCTCAAGAAAAGTGTTGTGAAATAGCTGCATCATTTATTCCATCTTTAGATTTAATTGTGATTGTGTTATACCGTTCTCCAGATGGAGATTTTAATAATTTTATTTGTATATTGGGAAAGTTATTGGATAATCTTAACCTCAATAAAAATATTGTAATCTGTGGTGATTTTAATGTAAAATTTAACAGTGACAATCACCAAGCGTTCTATACTTGTGATATATTAGCATCGTATGGTATGTACTCGCAAGTAAATTTCCCTACAAGGAAAATAAATTGTTTAGATAACGTTTTTTCAAAAATTAAAGATGTTTCTATTGATGTTTCTCCAAAGGATTCAGGTTTATCAGATGATGTTGGAATACATATTCAACTTGATCTCGAACTAAATCCACGTATTACAGATCAAGTAATTAGACCCACAACAGAATATGGCAAATTTTGTCTGATAAATCATCTCGAAAGTACTAACTTTACATATATCGAAAATTCTGAAATAAATGTCGACGACAAATTTTTAACTTTTATTCATACAATCGAATGTTATATATAGAGAGCGGATTTCTAGCATTATGCTTATCCCTAATATTAATAGCATCGAAAAAATTTCTTAATATCTATACGAATCTTGAAGAATGTGATTACTTAGCGCTAAGTTTTTTTGTGCTTTTTTGCTTATTTTGACTTTTTGTGCTTATTTTGACTTTTTATGCTTATTTTCATGCTTTTTTTAGATTCTACATTTAATAAAAATTTCACGCTGATATTAAATTAATGTGCTAATATAGAGAATTTTCGTAAAAATCTGTATCCCATCATTTATAGATTATATTTGTATTACATATTTTCTTCGTGTGTTTTGACAACATAATTGTTTAAAATCTTCATAATATGATACAATAATTATAATGAATTTTATTATTAATAAATATTAGTACAAATTACCAATTGACAATGGATTCATTTATAAATAAGTAGATATAATAGACCGTCTCATTATTCAGATAATACAGACGAACTCTTCATAGGAATCACACCTATGATATTCCGGATGTAAACGTCGTTAAACTAGGCCCAAACAGGGGCCCCAGTAAGTATTAAATGTAAACAAATTTAAGTCATAGCTAATAATCAGGTGTTCTGCAACCGTATCAATTTTCTACTCTCGGCAAAAATACGGATGGGACGACTGGCGCATATTTACCGTTTTTGTTAATTTTCATATTCAAACTCGCATTCATAAACTATTGAATTGACATTCCAAAAACTTTGCTTATTTATCAAAAATTATTATATGCGTGAATCGTATTAACCTGGAGAATCACAGATAAATTATATTATATAATTCACATGTATATTTAACCCATAATGCAAAAGGTGAAAACCACAATACTAGAATTAATTAGAGACTATCCAGAATTAACAAGTGAAAATTATACATTATTTTGTAAGGCATGTTTAAAAATAGTAAGTTTTATTTTAGTTCTCAACTGCATCCTAACTGGTCAAGACTTGTATGTAAAACATGTTATAACAACACTACATCAAGAACGTTTGAAAAAGTTCAAAGTTGAACTAAAAAAACAGCAAAATTTCACAATCTTTAGCATCTTCAACAAACGATGTACAATTTAAATTAAATTTACATTTGTGCAAAATACTTTTACATTCGAATATCCCTTTAAGAAAATTACAAAATAATGCATTTAAATCTTTCTTGGGAAAATATTGTAAAATGCGCATTTCCGAGTGTTACGTTCTTGACCGGGTGGTGGAAATAAACACTAACGTAACTAATAATTAAATAAAAATTTATTCTATAAGGATCGATACGGCACAACAGTTTCATTCAACAACTCAATACTAACTAACGAGTAAATATCTTAATGCGCGGAGACAAAAACTGAGGCACAAAAACTAGCGTGCGTCTCCGCAGAAATAAATACATATTCATTATTTTAAATACATTACATCATCTTCCCCTGAAAATATTGTGAATGCTAATTTCTTGAAATAAATAACTTAAATTAAATTTCTTCTATTAACCGTTTTGGTTTATTCCGAATACGTGAGCTCGACCTTACTACATCCACATTATTTTCAATTGGTAAATCATTAACATTATCCGATTTCTTATCAACACCACGTGGAGTATTTATAGAAAAATTATAATCAATAATCTGATTAAGATGTCTTCTCCATTGTTTTTCCAAACTAGGAATGTAAACTAAATATGTACGTTTTCCCAATTTTTTTATAATTTTTCCTTTAATCCAGGCAGGTTTCTTAAATCGATAATCTCTTACCGCTACATAGTCATTTACATCGTATAATCTAATTCGTTTTCCCGCATAATTATTTCGTTGAGCACTTTGTTTATTTTTAACAACTTGGCGCACATTCACCTTTTCACTATTATTGTTTTCGCGCACTGTATCATTTGTTTTATGTGTTATACTATCCGGTTTTAATAAATCTAACCTCGTTCTTAAGTTTCTTCCTAACATTAATTTTGCGGGTGATATGCCCGTTGTACAATGCGGTGCGTTTCGGTAGTCTAATAAAAATCTATTTAATATTACATTACAATCAAACTTATCTCCTTTTCCTACGGCTTTTAATAACGCTCGTTTAACAGTCTTTACCGTTTTTTCCGCAGCCCCATTTGTTGCAGGATGATAGGGTGCTATACTTTTAAATTTAATTCCATTTTGAAGTAAAAAATTTTGAAATTCCCCAGATATAAATTGCCTCCCATTGTCCGAAACCAACATATTGGGTATGCCAAATCTTGCAAAAACTGTTCTCAAAATCGCAATAGTAGTTGTTGTAGTTATGTTTGTTACCACAAATGCTTCAATCCACTTACTATATGCATCTACAATAACTAAAACATATTTATTGAAAATTGGTCCTAGATAATCCACATGCACCCTTTCCCACACCCTTTGTGGAAAATTCCAGGGTATTAATACTGCTTTTGGCGGATTATTTCGGTGTAATAGACAATTTTCACAATTTTTTACAATATTTTCAATATCCTTACCCATACCAGGCCACCAAACATATGAACGTGCAACACTTTTAATCTTAACCATGCCCATATGTGAAGAATGTAACTCCTTTAAAATGTTTAGCCTTAATGTTGATGGTATAACAACTCTATAACCAAACAAAATACACCCACTGTCTATAGTTAATTCATTTCTTTTTAAATAAAACTGTTTAGAATTTTCTTCAATTTTAGAAGGCCATCCCACTTTAATAAAATGTAAAATTTTTAATAATATAGGATCCTTACGTGTTTCTTCGCGTATAATTTTAAAATCGATTGGCAAAAATTCATTAGTTCTAATATAGTTAATATGTGCTGAATTTAGTTCCGTGTCTAATAATATTTCTTTTTGAGGTAATCTTGATAATGCATCTGCCTTATTATCCACAGATTTCACATACCGTATGTCATATTTAAAATTTGATAACAATAACGCCCATCTCTGAAGACGATTCGCAGATAATATATTTTTAACTTCATTGAAAGCATTTTCACATTCCTGCGACCATTTAAAACTATTATCTTTTTTCAACAAATTATATAAAGGTCCCAGAATCCTTGCACTGTTTGGAATAAATTTATTATAATAATTAACTAAACCCAGAAACGATTTTAATTGTTTAATATCTGCGGGTATTGGTACATTTTTAATGGCATTTATTTTATCAGGAGTGGTGTGTAACCCATCCTGGTCAATTTTATATCCTAAATATGTTATTGACTTTTGAAAAAAATTACACTTTTCCTTTTTTACTGTAAGATTGGAATCACCCAATATTTTCAAAACTTTTTCTAAACGATTTAAATGTTCATCTACAGTTGACCCACATACGACTATATCGTCTAAAAAACAAACTACGCCTTCTAAACCCTCGAGTAATGCTTCCATAATTTTTTGGAATTTAGCAGGCGCACAAGAAATTCCATACGGAAGTCTTGTGTACTTAAAAAGACCCTTGTGTGTACTAATGGTGGTGTATATTTGTGAATATTCATCTAACTTAACCTGCTGATAAGCATTTGAAAGATCTAATTTACTAAAATAACAAGCTCCTTGTAATTTCACAAATAATTCTTCAATTCTAGGTAATGGGTATTTATCAATTTCTAAAACATTGTTTATTGTTACTTTATAATCACCACATAGACGTATACTACCGTCTCTTTTTATAATTGGAACAATTGGTGTACCCCATGGACTATAGTTCACCGGTTCAATTATATTTAAATTTATTAACCTCGCAATTTCATCTTCTACTTTATCTCGTAACGCGAAAGGTAGAGGACGTGCTTTAAAAAATTTAGGTGTTGCATTATTTTCTACGTTCAAATGTATAGTGCCCTTGGAAAATAATCCTAAATTATCAGAAAATACAGTTTCATATTTTTTACACAATCTGTTCATTAAAACATCTGTATTAATTGTTTCCTTACTCTCTAATTTATTTATGTACAAATTAAATAAATAATAAAAATCGCGACCTAATAATGGGGGTCCATCTCCTTCAATTACATACAAATTAACACAATTGGAAATGTTTCTATAGGCAATTTCCACATTTATATAACCAATCGGCTTAATGGTATCTCCCTGATAATTAAATAAAACCTTATCCGTTTTAAATAATGCAAGTTCTGAAAAATTTGAATTTTTATAATTGGTTGAAATAACCGAACAACTCGCCCCAGTATCAAGTTCAAATTTTAGCTTAATATTGTTGATAATTACCGGAATCATAATGGGTAAGCGTACGTCATCCTTTAAATTATACAATGTATCCTGCACCCGTTCAACACTTGACATAAAATGCATTTTATAATTTCCCTTTTTACAGACCGACGCTAAGTGTCCCTTAACTTTACAAACATTGCAAATAAAACTCTTATACTTGCATACATTTCCCATGTGTCCATATTTACCACATACAAAACATTTTGAGCTAGCTTGAATCTTCTGCATCTGTTGATGATTGCGCTGTCTGCCGTCGTTTTGATCTCGCTGCTTTCTGTTGCCGTTATCCCCACTAGCTCTCGCAGAATTTGAATTTCGCGCGCCGCCTTGGCACTGCTGCTTATTCTGCGACATGTGGAATACTTCCTGCTTGAACGCCATCTTCCCCTGTGGAATGTCGTAGTTGCCATGGACTGCTTCCCGTTTAATCGCAATCACAATCGCTTTCGATAACTCCAATGTTTCAGCATCTTCTTCAAATAAGCGATCCATCGTAGGTCCTTTCTCGAGGCCCATAATGAAACGATCGCGCACCATTACATTCAAGTGCTCTTTTTTAAATTCACATTTCGCCGCCAAACTTTTAACACGTGCAGCCCACTCAGCTACACTTTCATCCGTATGTTTTAACGCGTTGTAAAATTTGTATCGTTCTGCAAATGCAGATTTAGCCGGAGAAAAATGTGTATCAAATAACTTGATAAGTTCATCGTAACTTAAACTGCTTGGGCTATCCGGCACACACAAATCATGCATCAATTTAAATGTTTCTTCACTTAAACCATTTAGTAGCAACGCCCGTTTAATTTCATTTTTGTCAATATTGTTCGCCACAAAGAATTGACTTAACTTTAACTTAAATATTGTCCAGTCACAATGTGGTGTAAATTCACGGATTTGTCCAATATACGTCGTCGCCATTTTTCGATGCACATAAAAAAAAATTATTTCACTAGTACACGTGTTCACGTAAATGTGTTTTTAATCCTCGTCGCCACTTGTTACGTTCTTGACCGGGTGGTGGAAATAAACACTAACGTAACTAATAATTAAATAAAAATTTATTCTATAAGGATCGATACGGCACAACAGTTTCATTCAACAACTCAATACTAACTAACGAGTAAATATCTTAATGCGCGGAGACAAAAACTGAGGCACAAAAACTAGCGTGCGTCTCCGCAGAAATAAATACATATTCATTATTTTAAATACATTACACCGAGAAAAAATTATGTAGCTCTTGCGTAGAATGAAACCATACAAAAAATTAAAGATATTATTAACAATATGTGATGATGAAACCACATACGCTTGTTTAATTTAATAATAGGAGTTTAACATGAAGACATCCGACCAATAGTATTTTGATATATACAAAAGAATTGAAGAAAACTGATAATAACATTATAGCAAAATAAACCAGTGCTAACAAAATGGGGAACTTGTCTATATTCTACGATGTACTATGCGAACAATTTTGAAGAATTTAATAAATTATTAAATACATAAATTATGTACAACTTTCCCGAAACGACAAGCAAATCAGTTAATGACTGTCAAACAGTTCTTAAGAAACAAGAGCTTCCTTCAAAACAATTTAGTTACATAAAATCGTGTTTAAATTTTGTGAGCAACACAATCAAATCTTTATAAAAGCAGATTCATTTTAGATAATACCTGCACGCATTGGCTAAGAAATCAAAATAATATCGAAAGAAGTATTCGGTGAAAATGAAGGATTTTTGATATTAAATAAATTAAACTTGATTTTGAATGGCATTTTTCAAATGGATCCAGCTATAATTTAAAATAAAGAGAAGCTTTTTCACTTTCAAAAATTTATTGAGCGTCAGAAGTAATAATTTTTACAATTAAACCCTTAGAACAACATTTAATGATCTACTGTTTTCATGAATAGATTTTAGTTATTTTGAAATATATACAAAATTACAATTTAATTTTTAAATACTTACATGATATTGTATATTGCGTAAAGAAAGTGTGTTTATTTTAGTTTTAAGCAGAATTTCTATGTAAAATATGTTGATAAACGTGCAACATATTAAGAAAATACAGTTTTCTTTAGTGCTTTTTTCGTGTTTTTATGCTTTTTTTCTGTTTTTATGCTTTTTTTCCTGTTTTTATGCTTTTCTAATGCTTTTTTCACTAAATTTTGTGCCTTTTTAAGTGCTTATTTTCATATTTTTTAAGCTTTTTTTATTCGCTCTCTAGTTATATATTTAAATGCTTTCCAGAAAAAAATAAACGTCCCAATGACAGACAAAAATTTTATTGGTTCAACAGTGACTTAAAGCAAATGCGCGAAACACTTCTCTTTTTAAAAGCAGCCAGTGAACGTATACCCGAACTTAAAACGAATTATAATAACTATAAATTAAATTATAAGAGGGCAATAAAAGAATCAAGGCAGTCGGCTGCAAATCATTTTATTAAAAATAATAAAAATGTGCCCAGGGCTATGTGTTCATTAATAAAAAATAATCCATGTGACAAGCAAAATTCGTCTAATATTAATGCCGAGGAATTTAACGTATTTTTTAATACTGTATCGCAAAAATTGGTTAATAACTTAACCCCCTCTAACACCGACCCTACAAATTATGTGTTCTAGTGCAAACTGCGTACAGAATTCATACTTTTACTTTCATGTAGTTAGCGAGGTTGTAGTAAGAGATGTAACACTCTCCTTAAAAAATTCACATTCACGGGATATTTATGGGATGACGGTTCGAATTTTAAAATCAATTATTAATGTAATCATTACACCATTAACAAAATTAATAAATGAGTGCATCAAAACACATACTTTTCCTAGACCATTAAAGATAGGTTGTATTATTCCCATATATAAAAAGGGCTGTGAATCCGATCCTAATAACTATCGTCCCATAGTATTATTACCAATTATTTCTAAAATACTCGAAAAAATCTTGCTTAAGCAAATTGTAAAATATTTAGACTTGAACAACATACTATCCAACAAACAATACGGTTTTCGCAGGGGGAGATCTACGGGCGATGCGGTCAATGCTTTTGTAGAGGCTGTCCTGGATGGTTTCGACTCAAACATGTATACAGTTGCATCCTTCCTGGACCTTAGCAAAGCGTTTGACTGTGTCTCTCATGAAATCTTACTGCGAAAACTGTATTTCTATAACTTTAGCCCGGAAAGTTGCCGACTACTAAACAATTATTTAAGAAATCGAAGACAGCGAGTACGATTAAACAGTCACATGTCATCTGAGGCTACAACCTCATGTGGTATTCCGCAAGGGTCTATATTAGGACCTTTACTTTTCCTAATATATGTCAATGACCTACCAAAAAGTATTGATTGTTCCATAATACTTTACGCTGACGATACGACCTGTTTAAATAAATAAAAAGACTTAAGATCTGCAATAATTAATAGCGAAACATCAAATAAAAATATTTTGGAATGGTTCAATTCAAACAAGTTATCATTAAATTCTAGTAAAACAGTTAATGTAATTTTTTCACTCAAGCACAACAGTGAGGTATCTTCTTCAAAGTTCCTGGGAATAACCTTGGATAGTAAATTAAATTGGCATGAGCATGGTAAGGTCACTGCAGATAAGCTATGTAAAGCAATTTATTTATTGCGTCAAATTCAAGCTTATCTCCCACAATCGGCCCTAAGAGCTGCGTACTTTGCTTTATTTAATACACATATGACGTATGGTATACTAACTTGGGGTCACTCAACTATAAGTAGTAGGTTATTTGGTCTACAACGCCGAGCTATTCGTACAATTCTCTCCCTTGGCTTTAGGGATGATTGCAAGGAAAGTTTTGTCAATCTCAAAATACTTACCTTGCCTAGCATTTATATACTAAAATGTGTAATGTATGTGAAACGGTATTAACTACTATGGACCTATTTTATATAATGCACTGCCTGTTTCCGTCAAATCTCTAAATGATCATCGACTCAAAACTAGACTTAAATCGTATCTCCAGCAAATGGCATTCTATGACATCCGTGAGTGTTTATCCAATAACTTTCACAATTTTAGACTTTAAAACCTATCTTAGCGATTTTATATTTTTAATTATTTTAGCAATATTATTTTATACTAGTTTAAGCTTTTTTATCTCCTTTACACTAATTTTATTGTTTTAACTCTAGTTATATATTTATATTTTTATCTGATTTTAGTAATTAAGACTTTTATATACATCCAACTGTCTGTTTTATACTCGTGTTTTTAAGTGTTTTTTATATTAACATTTATTTTAATCATTTTATTTCTATTTTAGTGCTTTTATACTTACACTATTTTAATCATTTTATTTATACACCGTTTTCTATCTTCAAATATTAATCAATATTGTTCTAATTTATTTTAGTTTTCTAAGAATTTGATATAAATCCATCTCTCTGATTGTAATATATTCATGTATTAGCTTATTATATATGTTTATTTTTAGTACTAATTTAAACTTAAACTAAACTTTGACCTGTGTAAACGCTGCTATAACATTTATTATTATTATTATTATTATTATTCAAACATGAGGGGACAATTCTCTGAGAATGAATAATTTTATTAATTTTTTTAATATAAACTGAACATTTTCCTTGTCTATTCATCACTCCTCTTCCATTGAAGTCACAATTTTCACTAAAGCTTCTCTCTATGACCATGCCATCATAATCGGAGACTTCAAATTAAATTAACAAAAATCAAAACAATTATCTTTCTTTATTTGCATTCCAACCAATTGCACTTTTATTATGTCTTATAAAAAATCATCAACTCCCGACATCCTCCTACATAAGCGCTAAAATAACGTACTATGTTTTTACCACTAAAAATTACATACATAGTTTAGAACTAATCTTCGACTTCTGCTCGGATAATTTTTAAATTCTTATTATCCATTTCCACCTCCACTCCCACTCCACCTAAAACCATATTATTATATTATATTTATTCAAGGAGAGCAACATTGACCGAATAACTAATTACTTGGCCGATTTTATTGAATAGCTTCAAAATATTAATCCTGATTAAACACATTTTCCAATTCTATCCTAAATAACACCCCGAAATTCACCAAAAACCTCTACAAATATCCACAGTCTCCCTACATCCTTAAACTAATTAAATATAAGCGACAATTATACAGAAACTTCAAACCGACTGAAACCGTTAGATTATAACAGACATTTAATAAAATGACCAAAGACATTCAAAAATTAATAATTCAATATGAAAATGATTTATTGATTAAATCATGGGAAACCATAAATAAGTTGCATAATTAAAATTTATGGTAAGAGAAAAAAAGTTAAGCAAACATCGTAAAACTGATTTCATTCAGAAAATCATAGAATCAATCATGTATAAAACCACAATGGATAATCAATAATCGTAGAGATTTTTGCAAAACACTTTCAATCATATAAATCATATAAAATAACACAAAATGATGACTATGATAAAATATCTCAAAGCCAAATTGACTGATGGTAGGAAGATTTTAAACACTCCCAAATTCCACTCATTACAAGTGACGTAATCAAAGAGGATGACTATTACGAAAATTTTAAACCAAAAGTACAGCTCCAGGTTATGACGGTATTCCCAGGCTAATCTTTCAATACCACCACCCCTCACCCCCTTATATAAGCATTAAAACATATAATCATATATACCGTACCCAAAAAATACCACCCAAATGAAAAAAAAGGAATAAATACCTGTGGCCCCAAACTAAATAATGATTCTCTATTTCCTAGTAGTTACTGTTGTATAATCCTACTACCGATCCTTGGAAAAATGTTTGAAGCTTTCCTCAAAAACGAAGTCATGTCGTACATTTCTAGTTCTATCCCCCAATATCAGTTTGGCTTCCTAGAGCACCGATGCACATCCCTTCCACTAGCCATTTTCTGTTCAAACTGCCAAACATTCCCTCGAAGGAAATAAATTCCTAGATGTTAAAAAAGCCCTCGATTTCGTTTCGCTGTTTAAATGCAGTCCCCACAAACTTCCAATTCACCTATTAAATTTCCTGGATAGTTTCTTACACAACCGCTCCCTTCAGAACAAGGTCTACCATAAGGTTTTCCCCTTTCTCTCATCCAATACAATCACCTGATGCATGACATCTACATATATTATATATATTTCAATAAATCCGACTAGCCGTTCTTTTACCCAAAGGATACTGCCTTAATTATCCACGCTCCCATACTTCCCAAAGCCCTCGGCACCCTACAGGGCATGATAGATACCATACAGATCTTGTTTGCAAAATGACGTTTTTTCATCAACCTTAACAAATCCCAATTCTTTCTTCCCTTTCACAGATTTAAAGAACCACTTCCCTTAATATTCATAAATGGCCAAATTATCTATCCCTCCAACACTTTCAAATACCTAAGAATACAATTCAATGCCAACCTGACCTTCAAAAACCACTCTAATTTTTTTTTTGTGGCCGGGAAGTGGGAAATCTTTTATAGACTGAGTGTGGGAGTCCCCAGAACTATACTGGTATACCCACTAAAAACCACCTCCCTAAGTCGCCCTGACACCCCGCGAAACCGCCGTCTGGCATTACTTCACGGGGTGTAGGGTGTCGTCTGTGTCGGTGATGTGTGCGTGTGTATGATGAGTGTGTGTGTGTGTGTGCCACCCCGCGGAACCGCCATCAGGCATAACATCACGGGGTGTCAGTGTCGTTGTGTGTGTGTGTATGTGTGTGTGTGTGTGTGTGTGTGTGTGTGTGTGTGTGTGTGATGTGCGTGTGTGTGTGATGTGCGTGTGTGTGCAATGAACGGCTCGGGTACGTGGGGTCGCTACTCCCAAATGGCTGTGCACGTCAACCACCGCTGCGGGATCCATCCATCATACTATCCATTCATCATACTACACGAATTAATTTCATCTATTTATAATCTCAACAAAGCTTCAATTACAAATTAATTTAAGACAAGAATTTCATTAGCAATCATGACTTTTCAAACAATGACAAGGATTTATGTCTAATAAAAAACACAGGCGGAAAAACCAATGATCGATAGCCGATTATCAAAACTCATATAAATTTTTAGTTGTATAGTATTTTGTTGTAATATTAATATAAAAATAAATTTCTCCGAAAATTACTCCACCGTTCTCTTAGATGAATACTGACCGAAGAAGCCATTGTGTGTTGAAATATGTTGTAGTGTTCAACAATAAATGTGAAACTCGCACAACTGTTTTATATTTCAATAAAATGTTTTAAAGTCCTTAAGTCTTTGAAGAAAATTAACTAATAATTTAAAAATACAAAAACCCTTCGAAAATTTACAACAATGAATTTAATTAAGGCTATAAAACAATTAACTCAAATTGAAATAACTTTTTCTCTGGCTAATATCTCGACAAATATCGAATTATACAAAAGTAATGTGCGTATTTTTTGTTTGTTTAATTAGCAGAAATAAATACATTTAAATTAATGTTGCTTTGATGGTTTTGCTATTTTGTAACACGCAATTTACATTTGTATAATTCAATATTTATTAAGGTATTAGCCAGGGGCGTTATTGTTTTAACAAGTGATTTGTCTTATAGTCTTACTAAGACTCACTGTCATAGATTTACGAAATTCTTTCGCATTTTTGGATTATCAATAAAATTTAATTAATTTAATCAAAGAAAACAAAGACGAAGAGTTATTTATTTTGATTTTTTTGTATGTTTCTGAAAAGAATTGCTTTAGAATAAAAATAATGTTTATGGGGATCTTAGAGAGATCAAAATCATATACCTAGTAGAAGGATTGCTGGTAATTTTCCTCCAGGGTGTGTTATTTATATATTTTACATGATTATGTTAAGGGAGAGGGTAGTGCATTTAGAATATTAAATCTGAACTGGTTTTAGAAATTATCGGCGCAAGTTTTCGAATCGCAGACGAACTAAGAAATGATCGCAGCCGCAGCTTGCTCCTCTTTGGGTCCTGACATCTGAACTGTTTGTATCAATGATTACATGATCAATCTGGATTTGGTTATGCCATCTGTAGATGACCAGGTGGCTTCATGGATGTTTCGATGGGGAAAGGGAGTTCCTGCTTGCTTCAAAGTCTATTAGTAGTTCTCCATTATTATTTGTTGTGATGTGTAAGCTATGTTTGCCTATTGTACCCAAGTACTTCCTCTCTCTCCCTATCTTGACATTCATGTCCCCTAAAATTAGTTTAGTGTCGAGGGTATACTCATATGCTTGTTCTAATTGTTGGTAAAAACTTATTTTGATTTCTTCCTCTTATTCCTCCGTGGGAAAGTGAATGTTTATAATTGTTGTGTAAACTTTGCATAATCCTTAAGATACATATGCGTTCACGGATGGGTTGGAAGACGATAATTGAGGACTCCATTGTTTTGTTTATAACAAATGCGACTCCAAATTCTTTACTACCTTCTGTTTTGTCATTATAATAGATAGCATGCGTCTTCGTGTCTTGAATTCCACTGCCAAGCGATACAAGAGATTAGTATCGCTGCGATGTCTAGTTCTTCTCTTATCTCTTATCCGGTCTTAGGACCGGCTCCTTTGGTCGACAGGCTACTGAATGCACCCGCCTTCCGCCACAGGCAAAACAATATTCGATCAAAAATTGTTACAAAACTCTTTGTTTAATATATAAAAACATAATTATTGTTCTCATTAAATTTTTAAAAAAGTACATTTAAAATACTAAATAATATTAAATTAGTTGACCCACAAATGAATTTAGTAGTACTATATACATATTTATTAACAAATATGTACAATAAAATTTAACATTTAATAATAAATAATGGATGAGCTGTTAGTATGTTAATCTGGCAAAAGCCTATCGTCCTTTCGCTCTAGTGTGTTTTATTCATCAACAATCCAAAAGACCAGAAAGCAAAATTTAGGCGATCGAGAATTAAACAGTATTATTTATCAAGGTCAAGTCTCAACTATTCAATCGATTAATTTGAATAATTAATTGTTTACCTCTCAAGCAATGCAGAAAAGGATTAGGTAATTCGTTTGTTAAGTCAAACAAATTTTATAATAGAAAATTAATTTATAACGATATAAAAAATTTAAATTACAATATTTGATTTTTACGGTTATTTTCTAGTCAGATTTCAAGCAAAAAGATCATAAAAATTCATAATTTATAGAAACTTGCCATTTGTCTGAATTTGTAAATAATGAAGCGAGTAAAAATACAAATGCGTGGAAGATATTAAGTGCGATTTTTATATTAACGACTATCTGACAGGCATCAATTCTATTAAAGTTCTAATTAAAATCAGCGACGATATTATACATGTGGTCAATAAGGCATGCTGTAAACAAAATAAATAAAACTCAAATAATGAATTAATATTAAATAATATTTCACGGGAATATAGATAAAAGATTCTACTTCAGATTAATTTACGATTTCAGCAAATTAATAGAAAGATCGTAAATAAATAATGGAACGATTGTGTCGAACACAACCAGCTTATTCTATCCGTTAGAAAATAATATTCAAACGCTTATAACCCAAGTCATTAAATGATTAGTTTTCATTTGAATTTTTTTCATTAGTTTTAAGATAATTAGTTGTACATGTTATAACATTATTTCATATACAGCACTAATTATCTTTAAATCATATTATAAGAACATTAATAGGTACACATTTCTTCTATATGTCTAATTCATAAAATTTAAATGAATAAACTTGTACAACAATAATTTATAACATATTTTTCTTTTTTAGAAGAGAAGCAGATATTAAAAGGAATCAGTGGTTATTTTCCAAGTGGAAAACTCATTGGAATATTGGGCCCATCCGGCGCTGGAAAGTCGACACTGCTTAATATTGTGAGCGGATTCCAAAGTACCGGATTTGGTGGGCAGATTTACATAAACGAGCAGCCGAAAGATGCCAAGACCTTCCAAAAAATATCGTGCTACATCACTCAAGATAATGATCTAAACTTGTTGCTGACAGTGGAGGAAAACATGAAATTCGCCGCCGATCTAAAATTGGGAACGTCCTTGTCGGACAGCAAAAAAGCAGACATGGTTTGTTAAGGATTTTCTTCATAAATTAATTAGTACTTTTAGAACGTAATTATGCACGGATTAAAACACGAACAAAATATGAAAAAAACATTTGAAACTTGACATGTTTTTGGTAGTACTGACATTTGGATATTAAAATAAAGTATGATATTGAATTTATAATGTAGTTACTAATTGAGGAAGAAATGATTTTTAAAAATGAATTGTGGATTGTATATAAAAAAATGTTTAGTTCAATTTTATGACTATGCAAAAATAATGCTTAAAGTCCATATTCAATAACAGTATTCATATGATTTTTTTTTCTTTAAGGTATATTATACAGAATAATTAAGTCTTGAGATTGTTTACGGGATAGCTTTATGGTTAAATTAACATACTTTAAAGCGTCAAATCGCCATTAATTAATTTTAAAATCAAATATAACGTTCTCTTTTTATATAATATTATAATTTAATATATTTATTATGCTATAAATTATAAATAAATTTCTAATATAAAAAAAAACTTTTACTATGTAACAGTAATATATTTTAATATTCACAAATACTCCATCTCAAAATTAATATTTTGTTCCAGGTTCTTACCGCCGATTTCGTTTTCTAATTGCCTTTTAAAAAAGCAAGGTTGATAACGATTCGACTGAGTTTAAGCTAATTACACGTATTTATAATATATGAAATTTATTTATAGCATAATTTTATCATTATTTGAAAATAATAGATAAAAAATTTAGTAGGTCAAAATCATTATATACATACACATTATACCATAATAACTTACGTCCGAAATATTTACGAGGCTCAAAATCTGTGTTATATGGGAAATTTTTTATAACAAATTGCCTGCAGAATTAAGTCATGAACATTTACAACTACTTTTTACTTAACTTTCGACGTAGATTACCTCAATAACAATGCATCGATGAACTTAACTCGAAGAAAAAGTTTGCTTAATGATGAATTTCGTGTAGGTCGTCCAAAATCGGTTGTGTTCCAGAAAATATTAATGCTGTGCGTGAACTGTTATTGCAAGAATGTCATATTACTTATGGTAAGATTGAGGCATCCTCGGATTTTAGTGGGACCAGCTTATATTCAATATTACATAAACATTTGGCTCTTATATATCTTGAATTAGTTTCTCATAACGCAATTGACACTTGGTTTGTTTCACTGTTTATTTCCCTTATTACTTGACTGGATGTATATATATTACAATTCAACATCTCTGTATTTCATTTTTTGATAATGACGTAATTGTCGAAACCAGTCAGATTAAATAAATAAACAGTGAAACAAACCAAGCGTTAATTGTGTTATTTCTATATTTGGCTCCTAAATAAATTTGTTCATGTTGGGTCCTACATAATTTAACAATCGCCCAAAAGGCTCGTTTGAATTTGTCGAAAAAAATGAATTGATGGGTTATCCAACGTAAAATCATGATTTTATACTTAATGACTTATTATATTCCCAAAAATCAAGAATAAGTTAGGACGTTAACTTTTATTAAAGCCTAAAGAGGTAGAGGTACCTCAATGGGAGTGAAAAATGTGCTTCGAAAATTAGTTCAAGCGCATGCAAAAGTGATCTTCATGGAGAATATTTTGAAAAACAATAAACCCATCTACGATTATTATTTTCTTTTTTTGTTCTCTATTCCCGAAGTATGAAAGGACCTCGTAACTTTTTTGAACAATTGTGGTATGCAGTTTGATAATAATTTTAATTTGAAATTAATCGTATCCAATTATATTTATTTAAAATCTCATTAATCTACTATTAATTTTGGGTTAATTTTAGGAATTTGATAAAATTTCGGTAGGCTATGAAAATTTTGGACAATAAATTTTGTATATTCGAATAAATAATATTCATGACTGGACAATTGGACAATTTTCATTTGTTCTCTCATATTTCTTCTTAATTTTTAGAGAGGAATTTTTCTTGTTGGCGTTACTCGTATTCTAAATACAATTCGGTATTATATGTATCTTTCAGCTCTATTACTGTATACTTTAGTTCTTTTTGTCTTTGTTAAATTTTTGTTGGTCTTTGTGTTGTTGCAATTGATGTTGAAATTGTTCTGGTCTTTGGTGTAAAATTTTAAATCTAATTGGTAATAGATTAACTCCTAAATTGGATTGACTTCTTTATTGTTGTATTCTACCTGGTATTTTTCATGTAAATAAGTGATCCTATGGCTATTTAATCTATTTAAATATGTTGATAGTGTGCAATTTTCATTTTTGTTGATTTAATATTAACATGCATATTTTAGCAATCTATGGAACTAACAGCCGAGACGCTAACAAATTATATGTAAATGAAATATTTAAAATGTTGCAGCAGGACGACAAAGCTAACTTCTGGTGAACTAGCTCTTATAAAAGCTAATATTGCAAATGTGGAAGACCATGAATGGATGGAGAATTTGTTTAATTGCTTATACAGTGTACTAATTGCTGTTTCAAATAGAGATGAATTCTTAAATGGGGAAGATAAAGCGGAAAAAAACATTAAAAAAGGTGCCCTAAAAGTATTGGACTATGCAATATCTGGGTCTTATGGTAAAGGTAACTGCAATAAGTTTGCAGAAATATTTGTACTTAAGACATTTTTTCGTTATTTATGAATACGCCACGTAAACATGAAAAAAAGAGTTGTATCATCTGCATAATACTATATACAGGCTAGGAGTTCGTGCTCTAAAATGCCTAGTCTGATGGCTACACATACGCATAGGATCTGCTCGGCTTTTTCTCTGCAAATCCAAATAGTTTACAAGTGGTGTTTTCAACTTTACCTATCAATGTCCTCTAAGGAGACCCGTGGCCAGTCTTACCTCGTTTTTAGTTATTATTATTTACGTGGCCTGGTGCACACATAAGAGTGAGCTAGTTGGTTCAGAGCTTGTTTACAGTTCCAAGAAGTTTTGGAATGGAAGCTGTACGCTTTGAGGTTCTTAAGGGCAACCTGACTGTCTGAGATCAGACAGATGTGTGCTCCTTTGTAGCCCTTTTTTCCTTTAATGAGTCTTGTCTGAGAGGAAGTGATTTCCTGTAATTAGGCCCGCATATTCCTATTTGATGTATCTGTATACCAGATTACAGAATTTTGTTTTAGTTTTTTTGATTTTGATTGAAGCTGTCTTGGCGACTGTCAATAATCACTTTAAATTCCGACGGTGTTTGTAGGAACTCTAAATTAATCAGGTTCAGAATTTCTGGGTGCCCAAATCTATGTCTTTCTTTTCTGATTTGATGATGCAGGGGAAGTAGGTCTACCTTGGTAGAAAAAACTGAAAACTTTGAAGCTCCTCGTATGCCGTTTATTACTTAGTCTTGGCCCACCATACTACTAAGCCATATGTAATAATGGATCTTACTACCACAATGTAGAGCCAATGCATCTTATTGGTTTTTAGTCCCCAAGATCGGATAAAGAGCCAGCGACATATCCATAGTGCTGCTTCATCTTTACAGATTGTTTTTTAGGTGTGCGTTTCAATTAAGTTTCCAACCTAGTGTTAAATAAAGATGTTTTACACAGCATAATTTCATGTCCTTTTATTTTGGGAGTTTTGATATTCAGCTTTCTACGATTAGTAAAAGGTACCTCCACTGTTTTTTCAGGACCAAGGTCGTCAGGAGGTCGTCCACCACGATACACCATAGCAGGGGCGATAGAACCCCCTTTACCGTTTTTGATTGGCTCCCTGCACCTGCGGTGATCTTACGGTTTTCAAGTACGGCCTTGATCCATCTTATTGTGGGTATATTGATACCCCAAGGTTTAGAAAATTGTGTTGACAAACGCGCCTGCAATATCCACGAATAAACTTAATGCAATCTCCTTGAGCTGTAGTGAAGCTTTTTGTGACCATGAAGTGCATCCACAGTGGATTTACCAGGTTGATAAGCAAACTGGTGAATATGAAGCCTCCGGGATACTACCCCTTACATCGTTGTCTATAATTTTCTCCATGACATTTAAGAGAAATGGAGCATGTGTCTTTAATTATAGCTAATATGTTGAGTAAATGCAGGGGTTCATTATGCCAGAGATTAGTGATCATGAAAATGTAGATCGGTTAATAGAACAATACTTCAAGTACCTTGAAAAGTCGAAGCAATATATGATATCCTAAATGAAAATGATTAAACAACACATTATACAAGTACTGAAACTTCGAGGATCACCTTTGAAAATAATGTTACGTTATGCGGGAATATGTCGGAAACTTGGGTGGAGAAAGTAATAATGACTGGACGAACCTATGATATACCTACGATATGTTTCCTTGAACTTTCTAGGGCTTTTAATATAATTGATTATAACATTTTACTTACTAAATTAAACCATTAAGGCATACGAGGAAAAGCTAATGACTGGATTAAATCATACCTTACATCAAGGAGGCAATCTGTAAAAATAACAGATGATATATATACATGGTAACCATATAGTATCCAATGCCCTAGATATCAGTATCGGTGTGCCTCAAGGAAGCATATTAGGTCCTCTTCTTTATATAATTTTTATGAATGACATCAATATCACAATATCTCATAATTGCACACTAACGTGTTATGCTGATGATACTAATATTATTTTAACAGGATCCTCACTGAAAGATATTACAGAACATGGTAATCTTATTCTGAGAGATTTGGAATATTGGTTTGCCTGTAATAAACTAGTATTAAATCCGGACAAAACAAATTTCGTTCTATTTAAAGCAAATATTAATACACCGACATCAGAAACATTAGAAATAATAATGTAAAATTTCTAAGGATTTACCTTGATAACAACCTGAAATATAACGTTCACATTGACAATTTGGTAACCAAACTCAGCAAAGCGTGCTATGGGTTACGAAAATTAGCCAAAAGTATCAATAAGAACAAATTAAAAATATTCTATTACTCTAATTTTTATTCATACCTGATCATATAGAATATTTTTCTGGGGTAGTTCAAGCTGTATTGAGAATGTATTCATTGTACAAAAGAGAGCAATTAGAATCATCTGTAATATAAAAACAACTTTCAGCTGTCGGGGTCTATTCAGGTAAGCAGGTTTTTTGACCTGCACTGCAGTCTATATACACGAATGTATAAAATTTATGTGAAAGCACAAATCTTTATTTCATAATAACAGTCTACAAAGTAGGAACAACACCAGGCATGAGAATGAATGTACGTACCACATAAGTTAACTATGTTTGAAAAGAGTCCTTACTATAGCTATAAAATTATATAACAAGTTGCCGAAAACAATTACATTCTTAAGTTCCTATTCATCAATGAAGAATGCACTTTTTAAAAGACTTCTTGATATTGCACTTTACAACATTCAAGAATTTTATAATTTAATAAATTAATATATATATGTTGCACCTGAATTATATTTTTCTTTTAACGATGTTTCATGTGAATATGATACTTCTTTATGAATGTATTATGTGAACACTGAAATAAATTATATTATTATTATTTATTATAATTATTAGCGTAGTTGTAGAATTATATAATATATAAATAAAAAAGATCTCCATGCATTTATCGGCAGGTACGATATTTAATTCTACATATTTTAATAGATATGGAAATCTTTTCTACTGCTTATTTCGGTTATTTATAATGCACGATTGTGGTATTTACAGATGATACATCTATTGGTGTAGCTTTGGGAACTTATTTTGTTTGTGGTTTCGCTATCTTTGGTTAAAATTCTTTCGGTCTTAGTGAATATGATTTGGAACATTTGTTGGAACTAATGTTGAAATTGTGCTGGGCAATTTATAATTACGATACTAATGTTGCAATTTAACTAAAGTTTATTTAAAATAATTTTACTAATTGCTATTGGCCAACTGGTTCAGAACTTGTTTACAGTTCCAAGAAATTTTGGAATTTAAGCTGTATGCTTCAAGTTTCTTAAGGGTAGCTTGGCTGTCTCAGATCAGACAGAGGTGTGCCCCTTTGAGCTAATTTTGGTACAAACCTAAGTATATCTTTCCAAAGCTATCGTTTTAGCCTGTAAGATAGATGGGCCTTATTATAGAGAAACTGATTACCTATATTTAGGTCCGTATATGCCTATGCCGGAGCCCGTTTTCGTGTTTGGTGAATCTGTATATCAGATTACAGAGGTGTGCTTTAGTTTTTTAATTCGATTCAGGCTGTTTTGTCGACTGTCAATAATAAATATAAAGTGCGATGGTGTTTGTAGGTTTAATCAGGATCAGAATTTCTTAGTGCCCAAATTTAGTTAGGTACTATAAGACAACATTGAGGCAATTTTATTTTGTATAGTTTTGTAAGGGACACTTTGAAATAAAGATTATTATTATTATTATTATGTCCTGTATCATATAAGTCTTATCTCACCGCACTCATTAAACTTTCTCTTCTGATTTGATGATGCAGGGAAAGTAGGTCTAGTAAAGCTTTCATTGCTATAGATGGGGTGGTGTGCATAGCCCCCGTGATACCAATACAGGCCATTCTCTAAAAACTTTGAAGCTTCTTTTGTGCCGTGCCTTGCTTAATTTTGCCCCACTATACTAGGGAGCTATATGTAATAATGGCTCTTACTACCATAATGTATTATTTTGGGTTTTAGTCCCCAAGATCTGCCAAAGAGCCCGCGACATATCCATAGTGCTGCTAAATCTTTAGAGATTGTTTTTTTCAAAGTGCGCGTTCCAATTAAGTTTCCTACGATTAGTTAATGGCACCACCACAGTTTTTCCAGGACCAAGGTTTACAGAAGGTCGTCCACCACGATACACCATAGCAGGAGCGATAGAACCTTGCCGTGCGGGCACCCTTTTGCTGTGGTGGTCTTGATTCTTCTTATTGTGGGAATGTCGATATCCTTCTTGATAGCCGATTTTTCCACAGTTTTGAAGGTTGCAATATTAACAAATATAACTAATGCAATCTCCTTTTGCTGTAGAGAAGCTTTTATGCCTGCTGTGACCATGAAATACATTTAAGTAGATTTGGCAGGTTGATAGGCAAACTGCCGCCTATGGAGCGAATTTACCTCTGGGGTAATTCTCCTTACATCATTGTCTATAATTTTCTCCATGACTTTTAGGAGAAATAGAGCATATATCATCAATCAATGCCTCAATGTTGAGTAATTACAGGGGTTTATTATGCTATCGCAATGAAGCGCTATAATATCTGTTAGTAAATTTACCGAAATCGATCATGAAACTACACTAAACTAAAAAACTACACAATTAGATAGATGAAAATGAAGGAGCACATGAAAAGACTCGAGGGAGGGTTATTTACCTTGCAGTTAGTAAACTAGATTATAGTCGAACTTTGAATGCAGGGCCTCAAAAAATTAAAGGACACGTTATATAAATACTGAAACTTCGAGGTTTGAATTAATCAGGCACATGATACGAGAATATGCCAGAAACTTAGGCAGAGAAGGTAATAATGACTGGAGGGATCAGGATGCACACGATATCCTACATTTAGTCGATAAGTTTTGAATTATTGGCGAAGTTGTAGATTTGTAAAAATAAGATTGTGGTCGTAAGTTTTCTTTTGTATTCTAATATATAATCAAAAAAGATCTCCATGCATTTATTGGCAGGTACGATATTTAATTCTATATGTTTTGATAGATATGGAAATGTTTTTCTACTGTTTATTTCTGTTATTTATAATGCAAGATTGTGGTATTCATGGATGATACATCCATTGGTGCAGCTTTAGGAAGTTAATAATAATAATAATAATAATAATAATTTATTTACGGAATACTCTATTTTACAATATAATAAATACAAAATACATTAAGTATATAAGTGAGAAAGGTAAAATATGTATTATATATATATATATATATATATATATATATATATAAAGACTGATTACAAATAAAAAATAGGTGTTAATTCAATATATATATATATATATATATATAAAAAACAGAAATGGAAAGAACAAAAGTATCTGTTAAAGATCATTTATATCTCAATAAAAATGTAGATATCTCATTAATCTATTAATTAAATTATTCATGACAATATTTGAGAAATAAATATTTAGTTTAAATAGCGGTCTGCATCGTATGTAGTGGAAGGTACATAAAAAGTAATCCTTGGCAAAAGTTGTATTGAGTAAATAGAGTTATTAAATAATTAAAAACTGAAAATTTAGACATTTTTGCCAATTCCTAATTAACTGTTGGAGTTACATGAAATTTATATAACAAATAATTGTAGAGAATTAAAAAATGAATAGATTATTAAGAATAGCCTTTTTGCGTAAATGTCATAGTTTTCAAGAAAAATATATTGAAATTACTGTAATGGCTACATCACCAATTTTTGTAATGTACACCAGTTTAATACATTTAATATTGTATTATAATCACCCATAACGTGTCTCACTCCATTTTTAAATTCAGAACATATTAAAAACTTATTCTGAATTCCCTCTATCTCATTGATATCTATTTTTAAGTAAGGGGTCCAAATAGAAGATGCATAAAAAAAGATAATCGCCAAACGAAACCCCACAACTATGTACTTTTTTTACATATATAAAATACAAATTACAATTAGAATAAAAAATACCGCCGAAATCTTTAATTGAATCAACACGTTGTAATTCATAATCATTAAGAACATATTTATGTATAATACAATTTTTGCTCCTTAATAAAGATATAACAGAACATTTACTTAAGTTGAGGAAAAGTTTATTACATTGGCACCAATATGTTATACTAATAAGATCGGATTGTACTTTTAAACAGTAATTTATGTGTTCAACGATATTATTAATAAATAAAGAAAACATAATCAGTCCACTATGTGAACCTTGAGGCAGCCCTGAAAATACATTTATTTCTTTTAATATAAAATTGTGGATACGCACATATTGAATAAGATTTTGTAAAAACGACGAGAACCACCAAACCAAACCAGCATTTAAACCTATCCGATGAAGCTTCGATAAAATAATTTTGTGTTTAACGCGATCGAACGCTTTAGAAAGGGCATTGTAGACACTATCAACTTGATAATGATTTTGTAAGGCGTTCAATAAGAATGTTCGGTACTCCATTAGATTAGTCACTGTCGATCTTCCAGGCATGAAACCATGTTGTTTCAGCAAGATTGTCTTATTACACTTTCTAGCAATTCTGGTTGCAACAATTTTGGCAAGACAGATTTAATACATATGCTTCCGTAGTTCTCGACATTATCACGCGCACGGGACTTATATATAGGCGCCAAGTAACTGGATTTCCATTTATCAGTAAAAATCCCTATTTTAGAGATGTTGAAAATAGCTTAAAAATATGTTTTACTAGTGTGCATATACAGTTAATAATAAGAATGTTATCAGGTCCTCCGGAGCAAGAATTACTTAATTGAAATAGAGCGTCGCATTCTTCATCCAAGGATACAATTCTCGTATTACGTATTGTACTACTTACATCGTCGGTGTTGTCGGATGTATGTATATCACTTCCGGAGTCGTTAATATATACAGAGGAGAAATATTCAGCAAACATGTATACAATCTCTTCGCCCATACTAAAACATCAATCTTCCAATTACTGTTTACCAGGAATACCATTTTCTTTCCGTATATCCTTTACATAACTCCAAAAATATTTGGGGTTCTTTATAGAACACTCCACGTTTTTTATATAAATAGTGTATATTTTTTTATTTAGGGTACTTAAATTATTAAAAACTACGAAGTCATCTATATATTTAATTAATTGCTCACTTAACCCGTGATGAAACATATTTGAAAAATCTTGATTAGAAATTAAAAACACTTGGTTTGTTTCACAGAATATTTATTATTTTTTCTCTTCGACTAGTTTCGACAAATTGTCATTATCAAGGAGTAATGAATAATGTACAAAAGGTTACACTAATATATATATGGATTACAAATTCAGGTAATAAGGGCCGTCATAATAGGGGACTTCCAAATCTCTTCAATATTGTTAGTTATTTGTTTATGGCCTTATTTATCTCTAATCCCTCTCTGTAATTAAGATGCCGACCTTTATTACCTGAGTACAATATTTTTAAATTGTTATATTGGAAAAAATGGTTATTTTCTATGCAATGTTGCGAAAATCCAGTTGTAAGCTTTTTATTGTATATTGATTTTATATGTTCTTGCAATCTTGCTTCAAAGGTTCGTCCTGTCTGTCCTATGTATATATGGTCACAATCACCACACTTTAATTCGTAAACACCGCACTTCTTTAATTGGTCTATTCTTGAGTTGTTGCATAATATTTTTTTGATGTTTAGTGGGTTAGTCATAATAACATTAAAATTGTACCCTTTAAGACTATTTAAAATTTTATTTGATAACTCACCAGCAAATTCTAATTTATGGCAATTATTTTTTTCCATTTTATTGTGTGCGTTATAAAAATATTTATCTAATTGTTTCAATTTCTTCTTTTTAACTAGTTTGTCTATTAAGGGGACACTGTAACCATTATTTGTCGCAATTGTTTTAATAATATTTAATTCTTCATTGAAGTTAATAGTATCTAGGGGTATATGGATAAGTCTATGTATTAAGGAGTGGAAGGTGCTCATTTTGATTTTGAAATGGGTGTTGGAATAATTTGGAATGATTATTTATATCTGCAAATGTTGGTTTTCTAAAAATTTTAAACTGTAATTTATTGTTTGATTTTTTTATTGTAAGGTCTAGGAAGTTGAGACAATCATTGTTTTCTAATTCTGATGTGAATTGTATATTTTTATTAATTGAATTTAAAAACATTGTAAAATAATCTAATTGTCTTAAAGTACCATCCCAAATGCAAAAAATGTGGTCAACGTATCATCATATTTAAGTGTTTGTTTATAAATTGTACGCGCTTGCGTTTTTGTGTGAATACAAACAATTAAATCTTTATTGAACCATCGTGGGTATTTAGAATTTCTATTTTTTACTATTTTCGATTGAATGTAGGACTCAATCACTTCATTCAATACTGCATAAAAATTATCTACACTAGCATTAAAATTATAATTATTTCGAGTCCCAGTCAACTAAAGAATAGAAAATATTTAGATCGGCATAATTTCCATGACAATACATGTAAATATTTTCCTCCGTATCTAGTGACATAAATGGTATCTTACGACAAGTAAAGTTACTTTATATCATGTAAATGACTCACGTTTAAAACAATTTCTGCTGAAAAATAATTTGTTTACAAGGAACTAAAATTACATGCATTAAATTGTTAGAATTACGTATTTATTGGAAAAATGAATGTACCTTCCACTAGTAATGTATTATTAACTTTATGTATCATTGGGTAAGGTCTAAATCGATGAATAAACATTATTTTAATTATATACACTTTAAACTATTCATGAAATGTTAATGCATGTTAAATTGCAGATTCATAAATTGCTTGAAAACTTGGGACTCACGGGGACTGAAGAAACACGTACCTCAAAACTTTCTGGTGGACAAATGAAGAGGCTCTCTGTGGCATTAGAGCTATTGAGCAATCCTATCGTGATGTTTTTAGACGAACCGACAACGTAAGTTTTATCAAAATTATTTTTATTAATGAAAATATTAGCTACTGAAAAATATAATTAAATGCTTTAAAAATTATAGCGTATTTTTAATAAAATAACATAGGCTATAGGTGTTCGCTGGGTGTTGTTCGTGGCTGTACTATTATAATTTGGAATCGACGTGAATTCCGAGGAACTTAGTACTATTTTTAATAGCATATGGTGCATGTAGTCTGTTAGCTGTTAAACATTCCGTTGCTTCCATTCCCTATCAAATGTCCCTATAATAGTTGTATCATCAGCAAATAATGTGAATAATGATGTAGGTAGTTGGTTGGGAAGATCATTTATATATAAGGAATAATAAAGGCCCGAGGATTGATCCCTGTGGTACCCCTTGTTTTAGTTCTATACCTTCTGATATGGTATTCCGTAATTTAATTGCATGCGACCACTCAAGTATGAGTAATATAAAACTACTTGGGTGGAAGTTGTAATATTATAGCTTCCTTAGAAGAATCTCATGAGAGACACAGTCAAATGCCTTGTACAGATTTTTGATTTTGTCTTTGATTTAGGGGATGTTGTTTCCTCTTTGTTTTGTTTGTGACCTGTTCTCTGCGATTGTGTATCTGGACGTCTTTGCACCGATCCGATGAAAAAACTATTCCACATATATTCATTTAGGCCATGTGCTTATGGTCCGCAACTTTTCTAGGTATTCTATGGGGTCGATTAATTTAAAAGACTTGTATTCCTGTGGGTGCCGTAAATTAATTTCTTCACATTTAATATTTGCAAAATTTCTATTTTTTAGATAATCTACTTGTGTGTTTGTTTTCGTTTCGGTGCTTTACTTGTAGAGATGGAGGTATCCATATCTAGGTGCTCTTTGGAGAAATGGATTGTTCCTTGGATTCTATGATCAATTCTTTGTTTTTGTCTAGGATTATCCACACTGATCCATTTCATCTTTTCAAGTTTTACTTGCTGTTTTAGGTGTTCATTTTTCGTGTTTATATTAAACTCGAAAGTTGATGAGCAGTCCTAGCAAATCAAACGAGTACCATCCAGGGTTTTCAGGCCGTTGTTCTTTGTGCAGCTTTTGTGGTAGCCTGTGTCGCAATGAATACATATTAGAAATTTACACATTGTAGTTTCATAACACTTTAATGGTACATTTTCGTCGGGCGATATACCATCGTTCGCCATATTTTCTTCATCTTAAGCAGTGAATATCAGTGAGGCCCGATGTCGCGACATGATAATACAGCTCTACCTAAATTAGATGGACAAGATTGTTGTTTCAACAAGCCGGTGCGACATGGCACACGGTCTATCAAATAATTCAATTATTATAAGGGATATTTCTTTTGCTTTGGTCATAAAAATTGGCCGCCGCATTTCTAATTAAATACTACTTCTTTATATTAGTGAGGTTATTTAAAGTCATAATTTTATGCCAGTAAATTCGCAAGTATGCATGCATTGAAGGAGGATATTTTTTAAATTCTATAATTGAAGAGATGAAGTCTTCAAAAGACACCCCGAAAATACGGGGTAGTGTCGGATTCAAAACCTCCTGGTGTACCAACCGTCTAACCTCTTTCCTGGCCGTTGTAGGCGGATATGCCTCTTCGGCCTCGAATCTTCGAAGGAGGAAATTCAATGCGGCATCATTACAATTTTGGTAAAGGAGTGCTTATGAGCCAGTAAACCCGTAGTAGCTATTTGGCCTGTGTGTTATTCTATACACAACTGTATATAATATAATTTTTTAATTCAGCAAAAACCAATAATTTGACGTAAAAAATGTGCATTTTTATTTAATTCAAATCTTGCGTCAATTTTGAGTCACCATTTATAAGCAGTTGCTATATTTTTAAGACGCTAGATGGTTGCAAAATAATGCATATATCAGTTGAAGACTAAAAATCATTTTCAATAGAACGAGGTTTCGGACGGGCGTCCTAATCATACTCTAAATTTATTCACTGGCCTAGGAAAATTATTTTATTTTATTTTCTATTTTTTTTGTATATCTGTGTTCGACTCTTAAATATTTTGTACCATCATTTTGAACTATTCTACTCGACACAGTATGAGTTTTTAAAATACAGATATTTTCTAGAATTTAATAAATTTGGCCAGTTAATCTAATTTCATCAGAGATTCAGAGTAATTAATTAAGTTTGTTTTTACTTTCGCAAAAAAATAAGTAATTTATCCTCTAGTTTATCGGCTTAATTACTAAAATGTGTAAAAATACATCACGGTAATTATAAATTTTGGTAAGATTCTAACCTTAAAATTAATTACTGTTTTAAACTTTTTAATCTGGTTCTTAATAATTTCTACTCTAACTCATAGGCTAGAATATGTAAAATAATATAATACGTTTTGATTTTTCAGGGGTTTGGATAGTTTCGCCTGTAATTTGTGTATAAAGCACCTGAAAACTTTAGCGGAGATGGGGAAAACAATAATCTGCACCATTCACCAACCTTCGGCAACATTATTCAAAATGTTTGATCTCATATACATTATATCTCAGGGAAAATGTTTATATCAAGGGAACGTCGATAATATCATGACCATGTTTAAAGAAGTGGACGTTCCATGTGAAATGTATCATAATCCGGCAGACCATGGTATGTAAAAAAACATTTAGTGTAATAGATCAATTAAAAGTAATTATAAATTAAAAATTGTTTGTCATTATAACATTATAGTTGTTAATCTGCATCGTTATATAAAAAGTAGATAATTTAATTATACATTTTATAGGTATCTATTAAAATATAATTAAATTATTTTATGTAGTTCGTTTTTTTATAATTTAATTTGAATAAGTTTTATTTAAAAAAAACTGGCATTATTTATTAATTTATTTCATTAGAATTCTTGGCACATTTCTCTGAAAGGAAAAACTGCCACAATTAATTATTATTATACCGGGTTTATAAATGAATATCGGGGATTTAACGATTTGTAATATTTATTACGTAAAACATAAAATCATAATTAAAACATGTAGTGAAAGAGCAACTCAAATAATTATACATACAAGCTTAATATGTACACCTTTCGACACATGACACATATCAAGACGATGGTTCAGTTTTTCCAAGGCTACGCATGATGACTCTCTCACTCGCTTAACACTGTCTTCAGAAACATATTCAATCTTAAAATACCATCTAAAGATATTATTATCACTTGAGGGATCACATTTGATCTTCGGATATCCAGATATTCATTAAAAAACACCCGGTATTTTTTAACTTAACGATAATCATGTTTACAAACAATAATATATGCTATTAATATTCTTACTAAAACAGATTTTGTAATAATAACCATATTATGTTGTACAATATTATACACTTGTGTCTTTTAGTAATCGAATTAGCCAGTGGAGATTATGGCGAAGACAAAATAGCATTAATGATAGAGAAAGTGAGAAATGGAAAATTAATTCTAATGCCAGGTATAGTATTCCTTTATATTTTAGTTTTTCCGTGTGAACTTTTAAAATTTAATTACTCATTTAATTATTATATTCTTAACAACATAGCTATTGGATTTTAAGAAGATCACTGCTGCGTATTTTTTTTCTGTTTTATCAGAAAATGCTATATATTTACTTGAATCTTTAGGCTTTATAATATTTGTTCATGTGTCGTGACAATATTCTCCTTTGTCCGTTTATTGGTATTATATACAAACGAATATTGGGTTAATCCTTCAGTTTTGAATTTTAAACAAATCTTTGTTGAGCTAAGTGATGTGCTCTCGTATAGTTTCAATTTCTTTGAGAAATTCTAGTAAAACATTCAAGAATTTATTGACTTGGAATTGTAAGCATGTGAAACCTACGGAAGGTCGGTCTGCAGTCTTCCGTATTTCCCAAGTTAAAGACAATTCTGACGGCTCGTCTTTGCCAAATATTCTACTTGCGGCTGCAGAGTAGCCCCATTCTAAAACAAAATATGAAAAATGAAAATGGACAAGTGTAAAGAATGCTGTTTTAATTACATCACGTGAAAGTCATTGAGCTTGGTTGCTCAACAAATACATGTTTTTATTAATTAAGTTTATTTGATACCTTTTCCACATGTATATCCCATCTTAAGTCTCTATCTATATAAACTCCAAGATATTTTGTATGTTGCTCTAATAAATAATCATGTTCTCTAAGGGAAAATATCAATTGAACCGTTTTTTTCGTCATTCATTCTCATATTATTAGAAGCAAACCAGTTTTTAGCTTCTACACGAGACCTATTTTCTTTTAAGATTAATTCATTGATGTTTTGATCCATGATTGTAATCGTATTGTCATAAGCGACGGCCTTATTCAACTTTGTTAATATTTTAAAATTAAAGCAACACAACAATGTAAAAAATTCCAACGATAGGTTACATAACTTGGTTTTTGATATTGATACTTTGATATTGATGTTAACATAGAAAGAGATTGCTCTCCATTTGTATCTGAAGACGCGCATCACCCTGCACTATCTATGTCTTTAAGCCTCGGTTTAGATCAAAATAAACCTAGCCCTTTTAATGTCAACAATAATGTATGGTATACTTTCAGGAAAGCCAATTACCTTAATCTATATGATGATTTAATTCTAACAGATTGGTCATTTCTTGAAACACTTACCGACAATAATGCGGTTTGTCATGCATTTTATGATAAACTATATAACATTTTTAATAAATCCGCACCTTTAGCAAAACACTCTAATAGCTCACAGTATCCTCCTTGGTTCTCCGTTGAAATCAAACGTAACATTAAGTTAAAAAATCACTTTCACCATAAATGGAAGCGTACAGGTTAAACTTTTTTTCATAACGAATTTAAAAGACTTAGACGATTAATAAAAATTCAAATTGCTGATGCGTACAAACTTTACATTCAAGGGCTCGAAACTAACTTGAAAAATAATCTTAGAGATTTGTGGAAGTACATCCATCAGAGGAATGGTACATCTAGAATCCCTGGGCAGCTGCATGATGAAAATGCTTCTTATTCATCACCACAAGATAACGTTAATGCGTTTGCGAATATTTTTTCTAGAGTATATACTCAAAAGGATTTTTTGAAACCTCATGAGATTTTCTCGAATCGGTAATCTCTAGTTATGCCAACCATTCAAGAGTCGGATGTTATCAAAAGCATTAATCGCACAAAATCCTCAAACATATGTGGAGATGATCGAATCCCGATGTTTATTATAAAAGACTGTAGATTCGTACTCGCGAAACCATTGTCGATTAAATATAATCTTTCTGTAGACACAAATACTTTACCTGATGTTTGGAAGCTGGCGGTAATCTGTCCATTTTTTAAACGAGGGGACCCTAGTAACATTGAAAATTATAGACCCATTGCTATTCTCTCCAATTTCGCAAAAATTTTTGAACAGATTATTTATCAAATAATCTATAATCACACTAAGAATTATATTGCGCACCAGCAACGTGGGTCTTTGCATGTCGGTCAACGACAACGAACCTGGCAATAATAACTCAGGATATTAGTGAAGCTCTTGACAATCGCAGTCAATTAGACGTTGTGTACACAGACTTCTCCCGTACCTTTGATACTATTGATAATAGAATATTGCTAGCTAAGCTTTCTGCATTTGGACTGACAGAGAATTTTGTAACATTTTTAGCATCGTATAATCGGACCAATTATGTGTACTTTAACGGATTTAAATCCCACAAGTTTGTATCATCTTCAGGTGTACCACAGGGATCCAATTTGGGTCCATTGCTGTTTAATTTATTTATAGATGACCTAATTACATCCATATCATGCCCGGTATTAGCATACGCTGATGACCTTAAATTATATAAAAGCATAAATAGTTCATTAGACTGCATCGATTTGCAACAAAATTTAACTAAAATTGTAACCTGGTGCAGCACTAATAAACTTATGATTACATGATCGAGAGCGTGGTGCTTCGACGTGACATACGGATGAAAGATCTGGGAGTTTTGTCTGACTCGCGCCTCGCATTCTTAGATCACATTAATAACTTAAGTTCTTCTGCTTTTAGGATGCTCGGCTTTTTAATGTGTACCTCTAAGTATTTCAATCAAGTCATAGATGCGATGAATAAACTTAAAAACACCAAAGTCACAGACATTTATGGACTAAATAAAAGAAGAACCTGTGTTACCATTAACTGCATTAATCAATGAATTATTAGATCAGGCGAGTTTCACGTTGTCCAATTTGGCAAGGTGATACCTTTGACGATGGAGGCTTCTACTTCGTTATACACATTTAATCACAAATTAAACACAATTTTCACTTTGTTTTGTATAACAGTTATTTATGTATATGGTGACCAATGGTTTCAATACAATAACGTGCGTACCTACTGTTTGAAAATGGTACGTTAATATATTGAAACCATTTGTCACCATATAAATAAATACATGTTATACGTGGTCTTTTTTAGATTTTGTATTAATGTTTTTGACTGTGTGTCATACGAGATTCTTCTTCATAAGTTATCTATATATGGCTTCTACAAACGTAGTTCTGACTTATTTATTAAAAAAAATATATTGGCTTTGGCTTATTCAACCACTAACGTTGTAATATTTGCAGAAAAGAAGGAGGAAAATATGTATAGTTATTATGGGAAGAGCGTTACAGATTTAAACCCGATGTTTTCAACAAACCAGTAATTAAAAGATGGTAATGTCAATTTGTCTTAATAAATAGTTTACATTAATAGGATATTCTAATTGGGGGCTTTGTATATTCTTGTTTAGTTGTTTAATACTGGCTTCATGGTTTGGGCATTCGAAAAAATAAATTATTTATGCCACCATACCTCCCACACAAGCAGACTCTTCTTTAATCTTAATATAATGCAGATGAGCGGAGCTCGTGCAGTGTGTTGTTTTAAGGCGATATCTAGATAGTGGAAGAAACTCGTTTAGGTACAATGTGCCTATTTTTATAATATAACTTTTGGGAACCCTTGGTGAATTAATTTGTAAAGGATGGAGAGTTTCTCATTTTAATCGTACAGACTTTTTATAACCAGCAGAATAGTCACTATACGGAATGTTTTCTGCGTATTCTATATGTAGAAGCTGCCGCCGCTTTTGATCTGCATTTTAATTACCCTCAATGGGCCCTAATCCATATTATGTATGGCTTTCGATTTCTATATCTAGTGTATTTCGTATTTTAAATAGATTAGTACTATTTAAGGCGCTGAGGATGGGATGGCTATCAGAGAGAATTAATGCACGTTTCGTAGAATTTATAATGCTCCATTTTTTTATGGAATAGGTTTGTTTATTGCAAAGAAAACAAATTTATTCTTAATTAATATTAGATACAATGTAATGAATTTTTTTGCTCCTTTTTGTTTTCTTCCCTCTGTCTTCACCTTGGGATTTTTTGGCGTTGTTCCTATCCCAGGCTAATGGTATCCTGGGATGTCTTGTTTTTCTTCTATTCATTTTTTGTTAATTAGATTTTGTTACTTAATATTAGGTTCTTAATTTTTCATTTGAAGGTAGTGTATTTTAAAGACGTGGTTTTGCAATTAATTATACTGTTTTATAGCTTTGGTTGTTTAGTGTTTCAATAATAGCTACCGCTTCCGCTGTATATATGGAAGCAACGGCAGGTAGTTTCTTAGAGATAGAAATATTACCCTCTTTTATGTAGGAGGTGAAATCAGGATACTTTACATCAGTAAAGATGTACTCCTTATATAGTTTTAAATTGGTTATTGTATTAATGCTATATTGAGGTATTAATGATTGTGGGTTTGTTGATAACTGAATTATAACCTAACTGATTAATATCTTAGGGGTTGTTAATTATGTTGAGATGTGCAGTTTCTTGCAAGGCAAAACAGATTAGATCTACTGCGGTAGTTATTCATGGTTAGATAGCATACTTTGCTTTTACAGATTTTTGCAAGTAGGTGTTCCGTAACTTCAAAACAAATTTCCGTGCCAAATATTTTCTTCGTAAGAATAATGGGGGTTCTTGCGCTTTTGCTAATAAGGTGTTAGCTGTATAAGAGCTCCTAGGCAAATCCGAAGTCATTTGTATTGGATGGAGTTAATTATTCTTAATAATTTCTTGCAAGCTTGGGAGTGCAGGCATAGTCAATAAAGAATCTATTATATGAGCGGTAAAACGGTAAGGGGCATCAAAATCAAATTATTATAAACCAAGAATTGAAAATTAAAGACTTAACACCAAATGTAAACAATACTAAACATAGGGACCATAGCAAATATGCAAATCAAAATACAGAAAAGATTTCTAAGTCTGTTTCAAAAAATGGAAAAAATAATGTTCGGAATTCAACTGTAGATGGAACCTCCATTGAGAAACCGAGTGTGAATTTATCAACGAGAGGGAATAAAAATACAAATATTTTAATTCCAACAAAAACGATTGATATTGATAATAATAAGAATCCAAAACAATCAGGCTCAAATCAGGTCGATGAACTCGACGGCGATAATTCTGGAAGTTGGACAACAATAACACGAAATCGAACCAAATCAAAAAGAAATAGCATCGATGGCATGACAAATGTGGCAATAACTAATCGACGGGATGATATTAAAGGATTTGAAAAGCAGGGCTGTAGGAGAAACAGAAATGTAATATACGGAAGTGGTACATGTTCATTAACCGGTGTTATGAAAATGGGACATCTCCATGTATATAGGTTACATCCAGATACCACAACAGAAGAAATATTGGCTTATTTTGAAGGAAAATTTGAGAAAATCAATTGTCTCAAATTAAAATCGAAATATCCTGACGAATATGCCTCTATTAAGATCTCTGTTCCAATTGATCAAATTGCAGCATTGAGAAATCCAAATATATGGCCGCGTGGAGCATGTGTAAATAATTTTTTAGAGCATCCTCCCAGGAAAGATGCTCCGAAGTAAATATTATAACTAATACACATATTTTGAATAGTGTAAAAGTAGGTTTAATAAATGTATAAAGTATTACCAACAAAATAGACTTAATTGAAATCTATTGTTTCCATGAAAATATTGATGTATTGTGTGTAGTAGAACATTGGTCAACTGATTTAAATATAAACCATTTTAAGATAAAGGATTACAGTATTGTCGCATTTTTTTGCAGAAAATTTACATCCATGATGGCGTAGCAATATATATTCGAAATGCCATTCATTTTAAATGTAAAGAGTTAAATTTAAAAAAAAAACATACTCTATTGAATGTATTTTTGAGGGATGCGGATTTATTTTGTCTATTAATGATTTTAAATTACATGTAGTTGTTTTATATAGGGCACCAAATGGAGACGTAAACAAGTTTATAGAAAAATTGAATGTGATCTTAACGAAAATACATTGTTCGACATTAAAAAATAATGTTCTTTTATGCGGAGATTTTAATATAAATTTTCTTTTTAATAGCGTGGCAAAAACGAACCTTTTGGATGTATTAAATGCATTTAATTTAAATATTACAAACACTAGTCCAACACGCATTAGTGCCGGAGTAAATGGAAACATATCGAAATCATGTATAGACTATATGGCAACGAATTTAAGTTTTGATAATATAAAGAGTGACATTATTGATACGCTGATTGCAGATCATTTATCACTAGTACTTAGTGTCAAATGTCCAAAGTATAAAAATGTAACATTGTTTAAAACAGTAACATCGCCATTTTTTTCTGATTTTAATTTGACTAAATTCGTACATATAATTGATAAATTTGATTGGACAACAATTTACAATGCTTTGAATGTAAATAGTGCATTCACAATATTAATAGAGAATATGCAATCACAATCATGTCCGATTGTCACTAGGAAGATAAATATATCTAAAAATTAATGGTACACAAAGCAATTGGCACTTGAAAGGGATCAATTAAAAACCTTATTTTGTGAATATAAATATTCTACTAACAAAAAAATTTGGCAAGAATATAAAGTTAAAAAGCGAATATACTCACAAAATGTCAAATTATCCAAGAAGAATTATTATTCAAATCGAATAAATTATGCATCCAATGTGTCAAAAGATACTTGGAAAATTATTAAAAAAGAACAAGGCAATTATAAAACAAATAAAAACATTACTTTAAAAGTGAATGATGTACTAATTAATGATAGTTATTTAATATCAAATATGTTTCGTGATTATTTTGCGACAGTAACAAAACAAAAACTTTTTCAACACTTTGGAACCAATGTTTCAAATGAATGTACAGTAGCACAAACTTCTATATCAAATTCATTTTATTTTTTGGATGTAACATGTAAGGGAGTTGCAAAAGAAATAGAAAATCTAAATATAAAACAGTCCTATGGGCATAATAATTGGGCTTTAGAAAACGAAACTTATCCGGATATACTAAAATTATCAATTATAACGCCAATTCTAAAATCAGGCGACGCGGAAAACTTAGAAAACTATAGGCCTGTTTCCATACTTTCCATCATCTCAAAACTATTTGAGAAGCTTATATATAAGAGAATGATGACATTTATTAACAAATTTAATATTCTTACAAAACATCAGCATGGTTTTAGATCAAACAAAGAGACAGCAGGCTACCAATTATTGCAATATATAATCTCTGAATTAGACTTGGGAAAATACGTTGTTGGACTTTTTTTCGATCTATCAAGAGCTTTTGACACAGTGTCCCATCAATTTATTTTAGAAAAGTTAGAAAGATAAGGGTTCAGGGGTAAATTTAAAATATTTTTCAAATCGTACTTACAAAATAGAAAGTTTAAAGAAAAATTGAGGATAGTAAATCAAAAGAAAATATCTTAAATGTAGGAATACCTCAAGGGTCTGTTCTTGGCCCTTTGTTATTCATACTATTTGTAAACGATTTACCAGAATCACTAACTCTTGGTGAACTTATTATGTTTGCAGATGATACAACTATTTTAGTATCATCGTCGGACTTATCAGAACTAAGACAGGGCATTGAAACTATAATAAATAGTTTTAATTTATGGTGTGATCGGAATGTTTTAATAACAAATATTACAAAAACCGTTTGTGTACACTTCAGCAAAAAGAAGCAATTGTCACCTTCCTTTAAAATAAATATCAAAGAGAAAGAACAAGTATTGAAAGGTTCTGTAAAGTTTCTGGGATTAGTAATTGACAGCAAATTACATTGGCATAAACAAATACACCATGTTTGTTCAAAAATTAATTCAGCCTATTATTCAATATTACAATTAAGGTATACCTTAAGCAAAAATGCCATCATGCAAATTTATTACCGTTGTGTCTATTCACATTTATCAAGAAATATCTTAATGTGGGATAAAGCACCACAAATGAAAAGGCTTTTTAATAAAATGTATTAAAATCCTTTAGTTCGTTGTAGAAAATTAAATAATAATTTAAAAATACTTTAGATTGTTTAAATGTAACTATAACATGAAAAATTATGAAAAAATGAATTTAAACTGATGTCATTCAATTAAATTAGAAAAAGCAAAGTACATTTTATCATTTATTAGTTTATTCAACAGAAATAATTTCATTCAAATTAGTGTTGCTTTGATAGTTGTACTATTTGTAACACGCAAATTAATTTGTACCATTCAATTTCTGTCGAAGTAAGACTCATTGTTGTAGATTCACGAAATGTTTTCGAAAAGGTTTTTTATTTTACAAAAAAAAAGTATTGAAGCTTATATTTGATATACCCTACCGAGAAACCTGTAAAAACTGTTTTATTCAAGAACGTATACTAACTTTACCTTCAATTTACATCTTTAAGACCTTATTATATGTCAAAAATAATTTAACAAAGTTTAAATTGTTAAATCATTCTTATGCTACTCGCTGAAAATCACTTTTGTGCATAAAATCTCAAAAAAGTTCACTTTACAGCGATTCATTCGTTAATGTCGGAACAAAACTATTTAATAAGTTAAGATCACAGTTCAGGAATTGGCCATTCTCCAAATTTAAAAAACAATTAAAAACTCATTTATTTAATTTTGCTTATTATTCAATAGATGAATAGTTTAAATAATGTAATTTATAATTTTAATTTATTCTTAGATTTAATTATTTAAGTTAATTACTTTTGACGTTCGAATCTACCCTGTAATTAGCAATGTGTTATTTACTATGATGTAGCTATGCGAATAAATGATATTCTATTCTATTCTATTCTATCCCATTTGGTTCAGGAAATTGCTTTAATCATATTGATGCCTTTTGCGCATTGATTTGTTATTGCTGTGATGTGAGGTTTCCAAAGTAACCTTTTATCCAGCACAATACCAACATATTTTACAAAGTTAATAATTGGGACATTACCACCTTTCAGGAGAAGATTGTCAGGGAAGCTATCTCTGTGTCTACTAAATACTATTAGTTATTATTTAATGGGTGAGATTTCTAATCCATTTTCCAGTTTACAGCCTATTGAGAATAGATTTATTTTGGTGTATTGCCTCTAATATAGTTTTACAATATATATTTAAACAAAAATCATCCGCATATTAAATACATTTGACTTGGCGGTTAAGAAGGCTATGTATGTCCAACGTATATATATTAAACAGTATAGGAGCCAATACTGAGTCTTGAGGTAGTTGAGGATGTAATTCTGGGCCCAGTCAACAGGCCATTAATATAAATTTTCCTATTGATGAAAATACGAATGATATTATTGGCCACATCTTGTTGAATACCTACTGCTGTCATACGCACTTTCAAAATCTATAAATAGAGAAGGGTCCTTTTTGTTGGAGTGTGTTATTTACACGAAGAACTAAATCAGATACTGCCTCTATAGTTCCTCGTCTACCCCTAAATCCAAATACTGTTGATTTGAGAATAGCGTTATAATCTAGGAATAAGTTTAATTTAAGTTTAATTAAGTTTAATTAATTAATAGTTCCTCGTCTACCCCTAAATCCAAATACTGTTGATTTGAGAATAGCGTTATATTCTAGGAATCAGTTTAATTTAAGTTTAATTAGCATTTCGTCAATTTTGACAATATATGAAGTTAGGGAGATTCGCCTAAAGAATGAAGCAGATTCTGATCTAGTTCTTTGCAATGCTTTTTAAAAATTGCCGCTATTACTTCCTTTGGTAAATCACATTGATTTGAATTGACCCACCAATCATTAAATATATCCAGCAAGTACTGCTTACCTTCTTGTGGAAGATATCTCATCATCTTATATGATATTTTATCATAGCCTGGAGAAGTGTCCCATGATCATTTAGCGCTATATTTAGTTCTTATTTAGTAAAAGGATTCCCAAATTTTTAGTGTGTGTAGTTGCATCCAAGAGAGGTGTATGTCGATATAGGTGTTTGTTAATGCTGGAGCTAAATGCACCCCGAGGTCGTCAATCAGTTTTTCTGACATTGATAAATGGGAGTATTGTGTTTAGATAAGGCTTTCATTCTTTTCCATATTTTGGACTCTGGAACATTTCTATTTAATTCAGAGTAGAACTTTATCCACGACTGTCTCGCTTTTTGTTTAATCGTATGTTTGGTTTGTGCTGCTATTCTTTTGTAATTTAAATAATTTTCATACACAGGATTCTGTTTGTATGTTGATAGTGCTTCTCTTCTTTTTTCAATACACCCAGAGTAAGCATCGTCTCACCATATCCTCCTCAATTTGTAATTGAGGTCCTTTCTTAGATAGTGATTGGGGCGTGTGTTCTTTGTGATTGTATTTGCAATATTGCATTTGCAAATATTTTTGTTTTTAATTACTAATGCATTTGGCTTTACACATTTCAGTAATAAGATTAGGTTTTCAAAGTGTTTGCATATTAACTTTATTTACTTTTAGAAAGACGAATGGAACACATGGTCTCCGAAATACAAACAACTAGAACGTTTGGAAGGCCAGATTCTAATTTATATGAGTTGGGTGTTTTATTAAAACGAGAAATTTTAAAAACACGTAGAAATATGGTATGTATTATTGGCAGCGTTATACTGCAGTTTTATTAAATCAATATTTAAGTAAGCAATCTTATCTATATTTTACTTGTTTTAGACGTTAACACATTTACGATTATTCGGAAGCGTATTAATTAGCTGTGCCATAAGTGCGCTCTTCTGGAAGACGGGAGAAGATGCTTCAAGGCTGTGGTCAAACTACAATGTATTACTAGCATTCATAATTTCGAATGTATTAGGTGGTTTGATGTTAACAATATTAGTGTGTAAGTATTTCTAATAGATTTGAAAATAACTTAATAATAAGGCTACTTAGTTCCTTCAGAATTGAGTGTTCTAAAAAAGGAGATATTCAACCGTTACTTCAGGCTGCGGAACTTTTTCATCGCTATTACAATTGTGGATTTCCCCATATCGGTAAGTAAATATATATACATAAGCAAATAAAAAATTACTATAAAATTAATTTTCAGTTGACATCTTGTACAATTCTCACGACAACAATATATACTGCTACGGGACAGCCTTTGGAATTAAACAGATTCTTGATGTTCTTTGCGACAGCATTGTTTGTTACACTGATTGCTCAAAGTCTAGGACTTTTCCTAGGATCAGCTTTAGATATAAAGGTACTATTTTTATATCTAGTATGTCTTTGTTATTATTAATTACTTAATAATCTATATTTAAAAGTTGTTACACATAAAGCCATAAAATCTATCATTTAAATATTAAAATTTAAATTACTAGTTATTTACATTAGTCTCAAATATAATATTAAAAGAAATCGCCTGTATTTGTTTGGTCTCTACATAAAAATCTACTTTATAAAAATTAACTATTCTTATATTTATAAATAATATTTTAAAACATTTTTAGAAATTTATATTTAGCAAAATAAAAATATCCTGCGGAGAAAATGATTACAAGTTATTTTATATTGCATCATATTCACGTAACTCATCAATCAACATTACATTAAACATTTATTAATTGTCTGTTTATGTTACAGAATGGAATATTCATTGGATCATACATACATTTCCCATTGATGTTGGTCAGTGGTTTCGCCCTGCATCTCTCCGACTTATCGCCGTATTTCTATTGGGCGTCATACACATCCTACTTAAGATACTCCCTAAATAGTATGAGTGCCGCTTTATATCGGTACAATCGAACAAAACTGCCCTGCCACGAAGAAAAGTTTTGTCTCTTCAGAAAAGGCGATTTATTTCTGGACGAGATTGGCGTTATGGAATACCCGTTTTCCTACAACATGTCAATGCTCTTATTAATATACTCTCTGCTGCGTCTAGCTGCGTACGTTTCAATGAAATGTCGGGTTTAAGCTAAGATCAAATTTCGTGGTATCAAACACATGGTTAGAGTTACTTCTAGGTACACCAAAGATTAGTTATGGAACTTTATGTATTTTTTTATTGGAGGTCAGAATTTCAATCTGAAATTGTGTGATATTAGATGAACAGTATAACTTAATTTTTATGGTTTACAGTATTTTTAGTATTATTGTATCTATATTTATTACATATTTTTTATATAAAAGAATATTTTGTATTTTAATTAATTTTCCATGTCTTGCTCCCGTAATTCCGAGGCAAATAATAAAATATTATGAGACTTACTAAGAATTAGGTTGACTTTTATTAGATAAATAATAAAGGTTTTGAAACGGATTACGTAGTACAAATAACGTTTACAATACATAGACAAATATTTACTTCGTGGTACATTTTAAATGATTTGTAAATGAGACACAATAACATTATATTTAGTGTGTATCAATGTAAAACTTAATTATATTGGTTTGCACGAATGTGGTTTTTTGATTAGAGAAATTGCTAAACGCCTTAGCCGATTCACCATCATTGGTTACTATCAGGCGTGAACTAGAGAGGAATATCACAGAAGAGGAACAAATGAGGTTCATGATTGCCAATTTAAAGTTATGGCAACAAGAAACCGATTCTCTAGTACTAGATCAATTGCCGATTTATGGTTAGCTAACGAAGGTCATTCTGTAACCCTTCGACCAGTTTATGGAGGTGAATGGTCTGCCCTTTAAATGCAGCCGGTCACCAGTCTCTGTGGAAAGAAGTGCTTCCGGGTGAAGTGTGTTTTTTGATTTTGTTGCACGCCGCGGTAAAACGAAATCGAAATATTCCAGATGCTTCAAGAGGCATTTCAAAGTCTCAGTCCGAGTGATGGCACAACAGCCAGACACACTAAACATGTACACATTTACGGTACATAGAATAGTGACGAGGATCTGCAAATGTCCAAGGTCTGCGCGAAGCTTGTGCCGAAAGTGTTGATGGAAGATAAAAAAAAACTTCGAGTTTCGCGCTTCAAAAAGTCGAACTTTCTTAACTCTATCGTAACCGGAGACGAATCCTGGATGTTTGAGTACAATCCATAATCGAAAAGGTAGAGCAGCTAGTGACACACAAAATCTTCTCCCCGTCAAAAGAAAGCACCGCCAGACATTTAACATAACTTGTGTGGTACGATTAAATGATAACAGTACATTACATTGTAAGGAAATAGCACAATGACGCTCAATATTTTTGCCTTAATTATATATTTTAATTATTAAATACATAATAATTAATAAATGTTCAGAAGACAAGATTTTAAAAATATTCACATGTTAATACACTCATGTATATCATGTTGCATATAGTAAATATTCTAAAGTGTGTTAAAATAAATATAATACTTCACAAATAAGAAACTAACTTTGTTTGTATAACACTGACTTGTCATTATCAAACTAGAAGTCCTTCTTGTTTTTCTTCTTAAGGCGGTAAGTGCATATAGAAGTTCTTCTAGTTTGATGACAAGCTAAAATTGTCGAAACTATAGTCACTTAATAAAGTCAGTGTTATCAAACAAAATTAAAAAGTTTTTTCTTTGTGAAGAATAATGTTTAACGAAGTAGTAGTCTCCACCGTTAACAAACATAATACTTAATTATACAGATATAAGTACAATCAGATTTACAATACGAGACATCCGAAAAGAATTGTATATACAGGGTGTCCCAATTTCGATGCTCAGCATTGGCATCTCTGTTATTAGAAGAGATAGAGCAACGGTTTTAATAACAAATCCTATTTCAAATTGTCCTTAACTTTTTTTCAATTTTTAGATATTTAAAAAAAACAAAATTTGCCAATTTTAATTTTCCTCTATAACTCGATAATAATAATAATCATTTATTTCCCAAAAAGACTGAAGCCTTATTACATAGGAAAGATATATAGTAAAAAAACTAAAGATAATTATAAAAATACAAAACCATTTATAAGCTGCCTATAAAACAGACATATACATTTCAAATATTAACATACATATTTATATACAAATATACACATAACATATATACAGTTACATTCTAAATTGTGCTTGATTTAAGTGTGCTTAAGAACATAGATTTGTCAGAACAAAAAATCTCAACAGCATACTGCACCTCATGATATCTCCTTAGCATTAAAATTAATGGAGAGAAATAATGGTGACTAGTGCGCGGAGTTGTAAAATTAAAAGTCTGCTTACATCTAGAAATACGTGGAATTAATATATCTACTTGGTTTAAGAAGATACTATTGTCGCTGTAATTATAGTTGAACACTTTATATTTACAAAAAATATAAATATCTAAGGAAGCGTTTTTAAACTTTTTCCAACATATTTACATATTTCATTTAACCGGGTGACCAAACACAAACGCAATAATTAATTTTACTTACAATGAACGAATCATAAAGCCTAATAGCTGCTTCAGTACGTTTAAATTCACGACAATTACGTATTATAAACGCCAGAACTTTACAGAAGTCAACAACTACCTTTTCCACATGAGAATTAAACAATAATTTGTCATCGAAGAATATCCCTAGTTCTTTAAAATGTGTATCTCTTTTGATTACTTTACTGTCAAATGTATAATTGTATAATAATTTAGAATGTGACCTTCCGTAACTTAGAATGTGGTATTTTGAAGTGTTAATTGTAAGACCATTTTGGATACACCACGTAGATATTTATCTAAATTTATTTGTAATACCACGCAATCAGATGCATTTTTATGGTCCTGTACACTTTTACGTCATCTGCATACATTAGAAATTGCAGTCCAAAACACTTGAAACTTCATTAAAGAACATATTAAATAAAAGAGGGCATAGGTTAGATCCTTGCGGAACACCATTTATGGCTGCAAAGATCTTGGACTGACAACCCATGTAACCTACATAAAGACCTCTCTGTGACAAATAGGGTTGAATTACTGTAATAACATTTGATGCCAAATTGTACTTATTTAAATAGGATTAAAGATTACTGTGAGGCAAACAATTAAAAGCCATACTAATGTCAGTGTCAACTTGGGCACCACGAACGAAGTTCAATGGAAATAAACTGAGTAATGCACATAAGATTTGTTTGGGTATTTCTTTTTCTTATGAATCCATGCTGATGGTGTAATATTGACTGTTCAATTCGAGGACGAATATAATTACATATGATAGATTCAAAAATCTTAGAAAAATTAGAAATTTTGGCAACAGGTCTACAATTTTCCAGAACCGATTTTTCACCTGATTTAAAAACAGGACATAGACGGGCAAGCTTCCAACGCTCAGGGAAAATTCCGGTGGATAATATTAATTTAAAAATGTGATGTAGGGGTTTTGCCAGCTGGAAAGCACAATATTTAAGGAACACACTGTTTTAAGTTATTTAAAAATAATCAAACCTAACATCACTATGGGTCCTGATCAAATTCCATTATATATAAGGTAAATAAAATACTAGATTTGTAATTTCACTGATTTTAATGCCGAAACTGCGACATATGTTTCGCCACACAGTGTCATCATCAGGCAGATGATTAATGGCCGTTAGACACTACAATGCTATCTTATATACTATTGTGTTGAAGTGGGGAGAGAAGTTATTAGCATGTGTATTATATGTTGATTAGTGGGGAATTGTTAACTTCTAATTGGTCGTTTAGTAGAGTATTGAGTTTTTTAAATTTGTTTATTTCAAGTTGTGAGTAGGTTCAACTTCTTTCCTTTGTTGCATGTATGTAGTATTTTAAAATTCTCGTTGAATGCGTGTCCTGTGTCTCTAAGATGGTTGACATATGTTGATGATGTCATTTTGTTGTTAAATCTCCTTTTGTGCTCTGATTTTCTGTTTGAAACATACTAAAATGTCATCAACATATCTCACGCAATACAGACATTTGTTAAATAGGTTGTGTTTAATAATTTTGTGATCTAAATTGTCTACGAAAATTTCGGCGAGTAGTGGCCTTAAAAGATTACCCATTGCTAAGCCGTACGGCTGACTATAGAAGGATTTATTAAATTCTAAGTAATTTTGATCCAAACAAATTTTTAACAAGATTAATATTTCGGTGGAAATAACTGGATTGACCCCTTGATGTAAAAAGGTCTTCCACGATTCCGATTACCTCCCGGGGGGTACGCTCGTAAATAGGCTTGTTACATCAAAGGATGCCAATAAACAATTACTGGAAATGTTAATCTGGTAAATTTTGTTAATCAGTTCTGAGGAATTCTTGATTGAAAATTTGGGTTTGAAATTTATTAGTTGGAGAATTTCTTTATTTAAAAAAGTAGCTAATTTTTTGCAAGGTGTATTAATATATGACACAACAGGCCTGATGGGCATTTCCGGTTTATTGATCTTAAGGGGTTCATAAATTTTAGGGGGACAAGGATTCATTTGAGTAAAAAGTGTTTTTGTTGTGTTGTTATCGTACCAGGGCAGTTATCAAGGGCTATTTTGAGTTGTTTAACAATTTTGTTGTCGGATCTGTTTGGAGAGATTTGAATTTATTATCATTAATAAATTTATTTACATTATGTTTATAATCAGCCTCTGGAATAGCAATAATGGTATTGCCCTTGTCGGCCTTGGTAAATATAATTTCGTTCTCTATTTATTTTTGATGGACTTGGCAATGTGAATTTCAGATGACTTGTTATTGATAAAAAATATTAGTATTTATATTATTATTTACACTGTATACACTCTTAAATCGATCTGCAAATCTTTGAAAAATTTCCGTTGGTGAACCCAATGTTTTTCGCCTTATTTCATTTTCCCTGAAATTCTCGACTTTTTCCTTTTTGTACTTACATAAGACCAAAAATACAGGCTGAGCTAGAATCCTCGGTATTATCTATGAATTTCAAACATGATTGTTGTTGTTATCAAGGGGCTCCTTGATAATAATTTACAAAAAAAAAAAACAAGTAACTCGGCTTGATTACGTTCCTGCCCTGACAACTGCACCAATAGTTCAGGGTAGAGCACTATTCACGTTAAAGTTATCAAAGAGAGGCAAATAAATTATATTCGTTTGAATATCCGTAGAATGACTACGTATATTAAATGGAAAAAGAAATGACAGAATATTTACAACAAACACAACAACAAAATAAACACAACAAAATTAAACTAACACTTATATATGGTATATAAAGAAACGCGTGACCACTGGGTCTTAATACAAATCAGAGAAGTAAAAATTTACGAATTAACTGACTTTGTCAAGAGACGTTGTTCAGCGAGATACTGTTTAAAAGAGAGAAGACGTTAGCTTTCGAGGGCGGCGTGTTTATATGATCGGTGGTCAACCCTCTTCTTTCTTACCCCTCTAGCGACCACCGACCTCTCGCTGATGGACAAAAATAATTATAACAATTATAGTTTTTGGTATTATTTGATGTAGCTTATGTCTATAGGTGTACGCGAAGATTTCGCACCAGGGAATCCCCGAATTAGTAGACTACCTTTATATTACAGGTATCTTTAACTGTACGGCGTAATAAGGTGAGCCTAAATGACTGGCAGTAAATGGTCAACATATATATACATATAGCGCACATGTTGGCTTAGTTAAAGACAATTTAATATTCGCGAACGGTGAAGAGGATGTAAGTAACTTTCGCCGTGACTTCACTTCCCGTCCTTTTGTTCTTCACATGTGCGCTTCGCTTGCTCGGTCCGTTCGGCCGCAGGTAGTTGCGACCCTTCGCAGATGTGGCCAACACGGGATTCCGGGAATTTTGGACACCCTTGGCAGGACGGCTTCGACGGCGGCAGAAGTCAGTTTTACCTGCACCGGCTGAGAGGGGCTTTTCGACACGAAGTTGAGCTATCATGATATAGGGGCGCTGATCTCTAGAAAAGAATAACAGATTACGGTGTGGCGCGAACTTTACTCATTTGGAAAATGAAGCAACACAAGTTGCTGATAGTTGACGGTGCTTCGTTGCTTCATTCATTTCCTCTCTTTGGAATATGCTTAGCAAATAAATTGTATAATATATTGTACAATAAATCGCATGCATTTTCTAAAATTTTAGGATTCATCAAAAACATCTTTAAAACAAAAATTAATAGTATGATTAACTTCCAAACCATATTCAAGAGCTGGATGGTGACAATCTTCATCTATCAATAATTAATGTGCTCTTTTTACAGTGCACTGCCAATTAAAAGGGACTCCTCGATAATATTGTCGAAACTAGTAGGAGAAAAAATAATAAATATTCTGTGAAATAAACCAAGTGTTTTTAATTTCTTATCAAGATTTTTCAAATATGTATATTTCATCACGGGTTAAGTGAGCAATCAATTAAATATATATATATATATATATATATATATATATATATATATATATATAAAAGGGACTAAAATAAAGTCCAATAACCGTTTGTCGGCGTTATGAACTGCTTGTTGTTTCAGATTTTTAGAGCCATACAGTTCATAAGTGAAGATAATCTATTGCACATATTTCCACCAAGTTTCCAATATGAATAGTTTGCAATATTAAAGTCGCCACAAATTAATAAATTTTCCGTAGTTAATGATTCAACATAATAGAAGAATATTGTGCAATGCTCTATGGTGGTTTTTAAGGAAGATATACACAGATAACTGTATATAGTCTGTTCGTTGGATCTTTCGTCGTACGTCACAAACTATCGCTTCAAAAAACCACGAAAGTTTTACAGTGCGTTCTTTTTCTAACGCACTTGGTTTACTTTATCAGACTGAATGTTTTTGCGTCGTTTCTCGAAGCGATAATTTGTGACGTACGACGAAAGATCCAACGAACAAACTATACGTTATTTTCGACAGGGTTATTTAACAACATCAATGAAAACTGAGTACATTTCATTGAATAATACAGTATTCAAAATTTCATTTTAACCATGTCTCTTTAAAAAATGTAATATAATTATAATTAACTACTTTATTATAAAATTTAACAATCTTTGAATTAAGCCCTCGAACATATTTGGTAATACAATGATATATGTTTAGATTGCTGAAATTTGCTCCGACGTGCAAATGTAATTGTTGATTTTTAGTTAGATCCCCTTTAACAGAAATTCTACAAGTTTTCAACTGATTACTGTTTTTTAAAACAGTTTTAACAATATTATTACTTAGAATGTAGTTTCACATTCATTTGTCATTGGTGTTTAATTGCATAGCCTACTAATTTCATATTAAAGATTAATTTACGTTTTTATTAAAATTTTGCTTGTAACTAAACAATTTTCAGGCATATTATACATGCACATTTTAAGCAGTATCTAAAAAACCTAAAATCCAATATAGCCACTATAAGAAGAACAAAAGACAGCCCTAATAACCTGGAAACAAATGCGAATCGGGGGTTTCTGTTTACACCAAAAAAATTGTCTTAAAAATGTGTGATTAATGTAAAAGTTTAATAGAGGTCACCTTAGGCGTTATCGAGTTATTGACGTAAATTAAAATTGGCAAATTTTGTTTTTTTCAAAATATCCTAAAATTGAAAAAAGTTGAGGTAAATTTGAAATAGGATTTTTATTTGTTATGAGCATTGATTTCTGCAAAACATTCCCGTTTGTAACCGTTGCTCTATCTCATTTAATAACAGAGATACCAATGGTGAGCATCGAAATTGGGACACAGTTTATATATTAAACTAACAGAGAGAGAGAGAAAACATCTATATTATAAGAAGTAATTATAAAGTATGTAAGTATGTACAGTGAAGTGGCAGACTTAAAATTTCTTCTAATCAGTGCTTATCGACACGCGGTCTTTCAGCCTGTATTTAACTGTCTAAAAACGTCATGATTACTAATGCCTTACGAAATTAACTTTCTTCTGTCATTCAAAGGTTATGATCACTAATATCATTATGAACTGATAAATGGTGATATTTGAGTGTTTTGGATTTGGAGTGATTAAAGGACGACGAGAGATGCACAACTGGTTAAGGATTTCGAGGTTAACCCCCATATTGGCTAATATGAGCGCTGTATCATCTGCGCAATGCAGTTGATAGGTGTATGGGCTGCGATAGAAGGATTATAAAATTGTGTACATAAATATTATAGAGGAATAAGGAGAATCTTGAGGGACACCTTGTTGGGGAACAAAATAATTGGATAAAGTATTTTTAACTTTTACTTGAAGAAGTCTACACAAGAGGAAATTATTAATTAAATTTAGGAGATGGGGTGGAGTTTTTAGGGAATGGAATTTGAACAGCAAATCTCGATGCCAAACAGAGTCAAACGCCTTGTGAATGTCTAGAATGACTATGGCAGAATTTTGGTTTTCGAGCTGTTTGACAGTTTGAAGTCAGGATTGTTAATGGTAAGGAAGTTGAGCGGTGTTCAAGGAATCCAAATTGTAATATAGGGATGTGGTGGGAGAGGCGGAGCATAATTTTAATTTTCAGTATGGATTAGAATAATTTCACCATCACCGGAAGCAAGGTGATAGGGCGATAGTTTGACACTTCTAAAGTGTCGTGTACAGATTTTAGAATGCAAGTTATTATACCACGCTTCCACTCCTGGAGAATAATTTGGTACTGATAAATGTGGTTAAATATTTGTATAATGTATTTATGGATATTGTCAGGAAGGGATGTCAGGAAACTTCTAGGAATGTTGTCATAACCGGGTGCTGTGTTTTTACCTTTGTGATGGTTAGTGAAGTACTCTTCCTCTGTTATAGCATCAGGAGTGTGTGGCGTAGGGATAATATTATATATCTTAATAATATATATCTTTATTTTCAGAATGTACATAATACAAAATGAAATTGGCGTCTTAATATTAATATTTATTCTAATGCTTATACTAATTACAGATAAACTTATTGATATATATTATGAGCTATTACTAAATGATCAATTCCGTAATGGAGTATGGTTCTCGCATAATTAAATACATGCGAAGAGCAATTTTCAGTTGCTTTGTATTATGTTTTAATTCTTTAATTTCATTTGGTAATAAATTAAACAGTTTAATTGCGTAATAATGAACTCCATCCTCAGTTCGTTTAAGATTGTGTTTGGGGCATATGTAATTGTTGGTCCTTGTTGTATACTTATTTAGTTTGTCATCCTGTCCCTTGATATATCTGTGAGAGAACATAATAGTTTCTAGAATATAAAAGCCATAAAATGTTAAGATGTTGTTACTTTTGATATTTTTGAAGAGTTTACTTCTGTGAAAAAGTCATCGTCATATGTTAATAATACATATGACAATGTCAGAATAAAATTGACTTCAAAATAACTAGCAAATTTGTTGGCTATTTTTTTTTTCGTCGGTGATTAAGCTTTTTGTCATGAGGTCTTTTATGTATTGGAGGAAGTCCGTTTTTCAATATTTTAAACTAATGTAATGTTGGGATATATTAGATTAATTTCGGTTAAATTATGTTTTATTTGTCAGTCTGTTCTTTTGAAACCTGATATGATAGCATCTACGTATCTGTGCCAAAATTTAACATGTTTTTTGTGGATTCTGAAGTTAAATATTTTTTGTGTTATATCGTGCATAAATATTTTGGCTATCAGAGTACTTAGTAGTGAGCCCATTGCTAGACCTTCTTGTTGTTGGTAAAAGCGTTTTTCGAATGAAATGAAATTATAGTTCCAAATGGTTTTTATTAAATTCAAAAATTCTTGGATTGTATCACAAAATCAAAGCCTCTACAATTACGTAGAAAAATAATGGTTATTGACTCCCTTATCCCCACTCCTCTATAATATTTATGTTCACGACCTTCATAATCCCGACCCCCTCTATCGCAACCCATCCGCCTATCCACTGCTTTACGCAGATGATACAGCGCTCAAATCCGACGCACCCACCCTAAACAAAGCCCTTTCCACATTGCAATGGCTCATTGATACCATACAATTGTGGTTTAGAAAATGGAGACTCCCACACCTTAAGCCGAGTATCAAGAAGAGAGCACGCCATTTTAGAGTTTTAACGTACCAAAATCAAGGCATATATACACACACAGCCGTCCATATTTATAAAACGATTTGTAGGCCTCTTCTTGAGTACTCCGCTATCCTAATACATAATCCCCGTCCCACCGTCTTAAAAATTCTCCAGGTAGCAGAACGATCAGCCCTTCGCATCCTTACTAAAATCAGACACCCTCTTAATCACATTCATAACCCATCTAATATGAATTAACCCAAGTAATCCCTATTGAAGAGCGTCTAAAACACCTATCCCAAAAATTTCCCACAAATCCCAATAACCTCGAAATCCTTAACCAGTTGTGTAATCCTCATAACCCTTTAATCAACCCAAAGCCAAAACATCCACAAATCACCATTCATCAATTCATCTCATCAGTTCATAATGACATTAGCGATCATAATCTTTGAATGACAGAAGACAGTTAATTTCGAAAGACATTAGTTATCATGACGTTTTTGACAGTTAAATCCAGGCTGAAAGACCGCGGGTCATTAGCCGCTGATTACAAGAAATATCAAGGCTGTACACTTCACTTCACACAAAATTGTAAAAATATTTACTTCTGATAATAAAGCTGTTTTTTTTTTCTCTAATGGTCTATAATCGAGTAGTTTAATATGATATATACAATTCTTTTCGTATCTCCGCATTATACATCTGATTGTACTGGTCTGTATAATTAAGTATTATATTTATTTTAACACACTTTAAACTTATTTACTATATGCAACATGATATACATGCGTGTATAAAAATGTTAATATGTTTAAAAATTTTAAAAGACAGCAAACTAATATTATGCTTTCGATTGTTGAATTATTCAACTATACAAGGATAAAAGTAAAATCTTCGAGTAAAATTACATTGGAAACAAACCGATTCTGCTAATGCCAATTTTTGATAATGACAATATGTAGATGTTTCTGAATTGTTATACCCTGAATGATTTCGTTCAATTATGTAGGACGAGGAAATTCTAGAGTTTATTTGTTTATAATGTTTATAATAATATTGCATACAAAAATCAGTAGCATTATCATTTTCACTATAATATCATCACCATAACTCAAAATAATTAAGAAATTCATATAGTATGTTTATTTAGCTAATCTTGAATATTTATTTAAACTTATTCATAATTTTATTATTTAATAATTAATTATCTTTCTTCTTCCAGTATAAATCTGATAACATAATATAATTATATTAATTTCAAGTAATCCAGTTCTTGTTAGGCAGGCTCTCTTTTCATATTTTTGTAGGCATCACCGATGCTTATTAATAATAAATAATATAAAATAAACTTAATTAATAGTGACAAAATTAAATTTTGTGTATGAGCATTTTTGCACTTATGTTTTACATTTTACTGTAAAAACTCCAGCTAACAGTTAAAACAACTACTCCCCGTACTAAAGCACCGCCAGGCATTGAATGACATAACTGTTAGCTGTCGTTACATGTCTGAAATAATATTCAGCACGATGTAACAATTTTGGTGGTGTTATCATTTTTTAACCGCTCCTCGAAAAGTGTAATGCAATGACAATCTGCAGACACGTGTTTCGCTGTATCACAGCTCATCAGTGCAGCTATGTCGTAACTACGCGCGTCCTTTCTGGTGAAAGGCCGTCGCGAGAATGAATCAATTCCAAACAGAATTGATCCATTGCCGATGTTCTATTTTCGAGGCGCGTTTAAAAAACGATATCACCACAGAAAAAAGGCCCGCTCTCGGCATTTAAATATACAAATTAAATATTGAAATATTAGTGCAGTTTTAATAATATTAATTAATAGAAAATAGAACATCGGCAATATTATAAACTTGATGAGTGATAATTATTAAATGAAATGTAATACCTGCACAGAATTTAAATGCATTTGCTCGCGTACGTGATACGACTATTTAATTTATATAATTATTTTAAGTGTCTATTCATCGCTTCAATTAAGATTTTTTTAAATTTTGAGACGTATAATTACAGAAGTATATATAAAACGTATTAATTTCTCTGGTAAATAAACCATGTTGCAAATAAGGCAATTATTGAAAAATTCAGTATGTTTTAACCACAAATATTTTAATTTAACCGCGTCCTATAAATACTTTTAAAAATTAATAATCGTCAATCAGAAACTCATATCTCCTAGGATTTATCGTTTTTTTTAATACCCATATATCCGATCCTCTCACTAAACTAGTAGTCTTATATATTAATAGTATTGTAAGATATTTAGCAGTAAAATTTAATAAATTCTTCACTAAATACGCCAAATTTGCTCCAAAATATTAGTGAAACATTCACACTCGCTTTATAGGAATACTTTAAATTCACAACAACCCCAATAAATTCAAAACGTGTAACCTTTGACATTAGCATCATGCACCTTTTTAAGAGTGTCCAAAAATTATTCAAAATTGACTATATAAATCCAATTTTAATCACAAGATTAAATAAGAACTATTAATATTTAGAAACGTCTGTATACTAAAATTATTTTAAATTATTAATAAATTAAATCCATCTGCTATTGGAATTTCCATTAAGTCCATTTCTTTCTTAAAATAATCTTATGTTGCATAAGCTAGCATCATAATATTATATGATACATCTAGGTTTTTCTATTCCTTTAACTACAAACAGAAGAGCCAATAAATAAAATAATTCAATTACTATTGACAATTGTTCTTCAGTCAACCTTATCCAATATTTAGTAACGACTAGTAAATACTTTTCAAACACATAAATTATCAAGAAGCCCTCAAGACGGCTAGAAAATTATTAAACATATTATTCAATGCAAAAGATAGAAACTGTTCAATGAAGAAAAAATGCAAGCATCAATTTTGGACATAAATAACCTTAAACGCTTACAAATATATAATGGGCCCTAAGCTTAATTTCTTGGAGTCATTGAAACTTTTCAAACACAGTCTTAATCTGTCAATAAATCACCTAAAGACTAACCGAATTAACCATTTCGACAGTCTTTAATCTGGTATCCTTTCGAGAGTATTTGCAAACCATTAACGACAGGTATACTCCCTCACTCAACCCCATTAGATAACAATATGAATATTTTAAAAGTAAGCTACTATCTTCAGAACCAAGTTATTCGTATATTATAGACATTCAAATCTGAAATCACATCTTTATAATAGCTGTTTAATATTTTTAATTACATTGTTGTACTTCACGGAAATGGGAGTATAAGAAATTCTTATATATATAATCGGTAAAAACCCTATTTTACCCGGAGGTTGTAGGGTATCTCTCTAACAATGTATATCATGAACATATTGTGCCAATTTTTATTTGTTTATTGCCATTTTATTTCCCTCATTCCATGTGAGTCCTCTTTCTTTTAATCTCCATTATTACATCGTTCCATATTTTTCTTGGTCTGCTTCTCTTCTGTTTTCTGTTTGCCTCCCATACGTTTTTTGTCTATTTTCTTCCATCCTTACTAAGTGTCCAAACCATTTTAGTTCTTTTTATTTTGTTTATCATTGGTTCTACATTTAACTCTTTTCTTACTGTATCATTTCGGATTTTATCCCTTCTCGTTAATCCCTTGACGCCCCTTAGGTACTTCATTTCCATTGCCTGGATTTTGTTTCCCGCCTTTTTGTTAATATCCAACTTTCACATCCAAATGTCAGGATTTGTTTGAAGATTGTGTTGTATATTGCAATTTTTGTTTTTATTGATATTTTTGTGTTTCTTATGAATTAGCTACTTAGTGCATAGTACAATTTTGTTGTATTTTCTAGTCTGTCATTTATTTCCGGGTTACGTTCTCCATTTTTGTGTATTTTGCGTCTAGGTATTTATACGTTTCTACTTGTTCTATGTCTCTTCCATTTAGTTTTGCAGTCACCTCTCTAACATCTCATATTGCCATTACTTTTGTTTTATCTATATTTACTTTCAGGTTTCTTTTCAGTAGTGCATTTTCTTCTAATTCTAGATTGTATTGTAGTTCTTCCTCGTTTCTTGCCATTATTATTAAATCATCTGCGAAAGCGCATTCTGCAATTAATATTATTTTCATATTTTTGTAACCAATTTTTATCTTCATTATTTTTTTTTTTTCGTTTCTTTCAGTGTATCATCTAAAATGGTATTAAAAAGACTTGGGCTTAATATCCCCCTTGCCTTGAGCCATCTTTCGTCTCAAATTACTCGGATTGCATGTTACCCGTTCTAACTACATTTCTGGTTATTTTATACATGCTTTTTATATTTTCCATTAGTTTACTTTTTACTTATCCTCTTTTCAGACTATCCCATACTATTTTCCTTGGAATGCTGTCAAAAGCCTTTTCCAAGTCCACGAAAGCTACTAATACACCCTTATTTTTGTTCTTCACAAATATTTGTTTTATTGTGAATATGAGTTCTTGTACTCCTCGCCCTTTCCTAAATCCACATTGATGTTCCTCTAGTTGTTTTTCGCTAATCACTTTTAGTCTCTGTTCTTGTATCCTTTCTTATACTTTTGCTATCACACTTATCAGAGTAATTCCTCTGTATATTTTGCACTCTCGACTGTTTCCTTTCTTATGTAGGGGCAGTATTATACTCCCAATCTTTCGGTATCCTCTTTTCGTCCCATACTTTATTGTATAATTTTGTAAGTACTTCTATTCCATTTATTCCTAAGTTTTTAAACATTTCTGGTGTCATTTCATCATTACCAGCTGCTTTCCTCTTTTTAACATTTTAACAGCTTCAATTACTTCTTTTTCTTTTACATCGTTCAGATCTCCACATTCATCTTCCTCTTGTGTATTACCCTCTTCATTATCTTCTGTTTCTTGCTCATTATGCAGTTGTTCTGTATTTAATGTGTCCTCGGAGTACGCTTTCCATCGTGACAATATATCTTGTTCTTCTTCTAGTATCTTTCCCTTCTTATCTTTTATGTATCAATTATTGTTTTGCTTCTTTTCCATAAGTGATTTCAGTGCCCTGTAAAATAATTTTTGGTTTCTGTGACTATCTTGTTCCATTTTGTTTCCAAACTCTTCCTATGAATTATGTTATTCTTTTTCTACCAGTTTTTTGTCTTCTTTGCGCCTTGTATATATTATAGTTTTCATTGTTTCTGTTTCCCAAGTACATTCTTCATTTCTTTTTTTTTCAATTTTACCTCTGCTTTTATTTCTTCCCTCCACCATCTTGTTTGATTCCTTGATCTGTTTGTTCTAATTGTTCCACAAGCTCCCTTTGCTACTTTAATGATTATTTCCTTTATGCTATCCCACAGGTTTTTTCATTGATATATTATTTAATGTTTTCTTAAGTCTTGACATTTCTATTTAAGTTTTTTTCATTGTATATCTTAGCATTACCTTCTTGATTTAGTTTATATGTTTTTCTTTTTCTTTTGTATATATACAATAATCTTTATTTGGACAAAATATGATACATAATAACAATAACAATAAATATGAAAACAAATAAATGGTGTTAGTCCGTCTGGGCTATAGAATTGCGGTCTCTCTGCCCTGTCTTGAATTTAATAGTGTGAGAGAAAAAAAAAGTATCTTTGCTAGTTAGCTGAACTGTCCTGATGATTCGCACAAATGAATTGATGAATTGTGAGGGGTTTTCTTTTGTTTTATTGTTTTTTCTTCCTACTTCTTTTTTGTTAGTCTCGTATTTTTCTTCTTTGATTGCTATCTCTGATAGCACCAGGAAATGGTCTGAGTAAATCTCTGCTCCTCTTTTCACTCTCGTGTCTTTTACTTCTTTTGTAACACTCCTATTTATTATTACATAATCTTTTCCCCTCTACTTTTGACTTCTCTTGTATACTTGTGTATGTCCTTATAGGTGTAGAACGTGTTCGTTATTATCAAATTGTTTATTATGCAGAAATCTATCAGCCTATTTCCGTTGTTATTTTGAGTACTTTCTCCTTGTTTTCCAATTGTTTCTCGAGATTTACCGTCCTTTTTCCCTACCTGTCCGTTGATATCTCCTGAGATTATGAATTGTTCCTTGTATTCTGCTGCCTCTGTTAATTGCACCTAGAAGACGTCTTTTCTTTTAGCTGTTTCATCTTCATTTGGTTCATATACAACTATAAACGTTATTTCGGTCGGCTTGTCGATTTGCTTCTCTGTCTTTAGTACTCTTTCAGAATATCCAATGCAGTTTCGTACGTATTACCAGTTTTGTTGTTTTATTATGCAGCCTACTCCTTCTTTTCCTTTGTTTTGCTGTTCTATTCCACTGTATTAGGACATGTTCTCCATTTAGTACAATTTCTCCTTTTCCTTTCTTCCTAGTTTCCGTTATACCTAGTATATCCATGTCTACCTTTTCAAATTCTTCTCTTTCTTTTCCGGCCAAGCTCCTAATGTTCCAGGTTCCCACCCTCCATTTTCTTGTTTCAGTTTCTATTTTGTGTGTTTTTGAAATGTAGAGCTGTTTTTTGTACCTATCCTTGTTCTTCTTTTAAATTTTATTTATTTTAATATAATTTTGCGACAAAGTTGATGAGATATAGAACGTTTTACTAAAAAAAATACGTACCTCTCTCATAGCCGTTATGCAGTTAGTATATTTTCATAATTATGTTTTTTGTTTACTCTTAGTGTTGAGAGGAAATTAATTTGACAATTATTTTATAATTTTAAAATAAATTACTCGTAAGTAATTATCTGTAATTTAGTTTTTAATTTATTCTCTATAATGTTTCTAAACTATTCAAGATAGATACATTCAAAAAAGTAAATAACAGAAGCTTTGTTGGAAACGGCCTCTTTTTGTATAAAAATGTTTTTCTGGTTTTATATACAACGTGTCCACAACATATGGGAAACTTTTTTAGTATTAATTTCTAAGAATATTTTATTCTTTATAAAAATTGGCGCCTTAGTTATTTTCTATTGTGAAAGAAGACTGTATATGTCTAGTTTAAAACAAACTTAAACCATCGCAAGGTGCTAGTGACAATGTTAATTCTAAAATCAATATTTGTTGCCCTTTTTTTAATTTCTTACATTACTCACATCATTAACGAAAGTATTTCCTCTAGTATTTTTCCCGATGCATGGAAATAATCTATAGTTACTGCAATTCCTAAAAGAAATAATCCACAAACATTTGATGATCTGCGACCTATAAGTATCCTACCATTTTTGTTATAATCTTATAAAAAAAATCCGGAACAACAAATTCAAGAATATTTAAAACTATACAGAATTTTGCCAGAATTTCAATCAGTATTTCGTTCCTCCTACGGCTGTCTACCGGCCTTATTAAAAATTACTGATGATATTATTAAATCGTTGGATAATAATAAAGTATCTGTTTTAATTTTACTGGATTATAGCAGGACCTTCAACAATGTCAATTATTAATTACTTGAGGCAATTCTTAAGTTTATAGGATTTAGTACATCAGCCCGTGAACTTCTAATATCGTACTTAACAGACAGATATCAAACAGTTAAATGCGGCCAAGTTAGATCTCAAACAGCTGAAGTTTTGTCTGGGGTGTTTCAAAACTAAATATAAATCAAGATTTGCAAAATATAAACGAATTTTCAATGTTACATTTTCTGAAAGAAAATCCCAACAAAACTACAGCAATAGTATTTGGTTTCAAACGAAAATGGGCTTTTGTATTGCAATCTCTTAATTAATTTAAATGATATGCCAATAATGTTTTCAGATAGTGTTCGAAACTTAGAACTTTTCATTATAATAATAAAATTAAATTAAATTAAATAAACTTAATTGGCTTATTATGAAAAAACGTAGATTTTTAAACACTGTATGTCAATGTAACAAAATTATTATGACTAAATTTCCTCCTTATCTATTTAACAAACTTAGCTTCCGTACTGACATTCACAATATAAATATTCGGCGAAAAGATGCCTTAACTATTCCTTCACATCGTTTAGAACTATATAAAAGAAGTTATAGCTACAACGTATCTTACTACTACAATAAATTCAATTTTGGATAAGCCACTTTATTTTCATTCAAACGTTACCTAAAAATAAGTTATTGATGGAACAAAAGGATTTCAATTAATTTGTTTTATTCATTTTTGAGAATGTTAACTATTATTTCTAGCAATTAAATTATAATTTAGTTATTGTCTTTATATATATTCTTTGTTTAGTTTAATGTTTATTTTGTCTTATACAGTAATAGAATATTTTAATTGTTCTTTTTTTTATTATACAATATAAGAGAATTTATATTTACTTGCGATGTAGAGGAAGTATCAGCAGTAGTTTTTGTTACTCTTAGTATTACATTAGCATTTTTACTATATTTTTATGTATTGTATATATTACATTGTTATATCTGATGTTTCTTTTGTATTTATATTATTTTGAGTTAACAAATGAAGATATATTATTACTATTATTTTACTAAACCAGTGAGAAATGTGGAGAATTCGTTGGATATCTTGGAAAGCATGGTTGAAAATCCTAAAATATCTGTTAGAAAATGCGCCAGAAGTGTAGGATTGAGAAAGTCAACAATACTTAAGGTACTAGCGGCGAATAAGTTTAAAGCATTTAAACCAAAATATGTTAAAAGTTTGCAAGAACATGATTACGATAATCGTTCTGTATTTTGTTTCATGGTACAAGGTGAAATAGAAATTTCCTACGAAGATCTTGTTTAGGGCTGAAGTTACATTTACTACAAATAGTGTAGTTGCATCATAAAATTTGTAGGTGGTCAACAGAAGATCCAGCATTCTGAATTATCTGCAAAAATCAATATTATCGAAAAATAAACGTTTGGTGTGGAATTTTGAACAGTAATATTATAGGGCCTTACATATTTCGGCACAGTTTAAATTAAGAAATATATGGAATATGGAATTGGAAAATTAATTTGACATGTTACCTTTGGCTTTAAGAAATTCTCTTTGGTTTATGCAGTATGGGGCACCTGTACATAGTGTTCGTGTAGTTGAATATTTAAATGAACAATTTAATGAGAAATGCATTGGAAGACATCCAAGATTACCATTGATTACTTTTTATGGGGGTGGTTAAAAACAGAGTTTATTCTGAGAGGCCTTTTGGAAATTTAGAGAATTTGCAAAATGAAATGGTTTAACATATTTAGATAATCTTGAATTTTGGAGGCGTTCACTTCTTTAGATAATCATCCAAATATTCTTGAAAATGTAATCAGAGATTTTAATATCGTAGAAGAACAAATTTTTGTATTGAGAGGGAAGGGGATCATTGTTATTCAATTAATTAAGGTTGTTATTTAAAAGAAATTATATTTTTTCGATTATTAAAACCGCATTTCATTTGTTTTGTTTTTTTGTATGTTTAAGATTACAACACCAACTTTTATAAAGAATAAAATTTACCGAGAAATTAATAATAAAAAAGTTTCCCATACGTTGCATACTTACGTGCAAACGTTGTATATATTTTTATATATTATGCATTTTTTAATAATTTGATTCACAAGCTTTCTGTATGATTCAGATAAAAGTCGTTAAAAAATTACCTTCACTTTTTTAGCTAATTGTTTACTCCAACAAATTTTATTCCATTATCGAAATCTTGGCATTGACCCAATGATAACACAGGAGTAAAACTGTCATTTTGAATAATTTAATGAATAAAGCGGCATATATTTTATGGTCTCTTTTTAATGAGCAATATTTTTGCAAAATTGACCGTAATGAACCTTCCAAAGAATGAATGAATGAATTACCAACTTTCAGTCTCAGTAATCGTAAATTGACTGCTGTGATTTCGATGTAAATCAATTTACATATTTTTTTTATAATTGACTATCACAATTTTAGGCCAGTAAAATGTAAATAAATAAATATACAGGATGTCCCGTTAATGTGGGGAAATGGCTGAACCATAAATTCCTGGGGTCAAAATATGACGATTTAACGCAATTTATCTATATCCAAAAATTTACGGTTAAGCCGAATTTATCTTCAAAGTTCAAAAAAAATATTTCTTTTGTTTATAACAATTGAACGCTTCATTCGATTTGAATGAAATTTATTATTAATAACTACCACAATATAATACATCATTTAAGTTATTAAGGTCATTAGTGAATGACAGGAAGTATAAAAACAGTAGTACCACCACTTAAAACCTAAAATATTGGGTTGTCCGGAAAGTTCGTGCCGATTTTTACGGAACATCGAAACGCAGCTCATTTAAGTTTTGGTATACATTTATTAAATTATATAGGAACCATTCTTTTCTACAACCTTCCTCCATCTTTATTGAAACTTTAGAATTCCGTCCTTCCAGAATTTCTCAGGTTTTTCGGCAAAAAAATTGTCTAATTAAATTTTTACCTCAACCAAAAGTTGAAATTTTTCCCATTAAGGGAATTTTGCAACGATCGGAAAATGTGGAAATACGGTGGATGAGGTAAAACACCCCAACCAAACTCCAACAATTTTTGTCGAAATGTCAAAAGCACGTGAGGCCGGGCATTGTCCTTATGAAAGACGACGCTCTTCCGAATCGCTATTTCTGGACGTTTTTGTTCGATTACTGTCTTCAATTTCTCTAATTGGGAGTAATACTTTTCCGAATTTATTGTTTCATTACTTTGTAAAAGCTCATAATAAAGAATTCCTTTCCAATACCATCAGGCACAGAGCATTACCTTCTTCGAATGAAGTTCGGCTTTTGGGGTGACTAAAGGTGGTTCATCACGCTTTCCTCAAGACCATTTACGCTGAACATTTTTATAAATTATTGATTTTTCATCTCCCGTCACTAACTGCTTCAGAAATGGTGTCTCCTCGTTGCGTTTGTAAAGCATGTCGCAAATGGAGATGCGATCCAACAGATTTTTCTCCGTTAAATCATTCGGAACCCATACATCAAGACGGTTTACGTAGCCAGGCTTGATAATATGGTCGTGAATAGTTGATTTAGATTTATTTGGCATTCCTGCTATTTGACGAAATATTAAGTATGGATTATTCTCGATTTCTGCTTTAATCGTATGGTCGTCTGTCTTGGACGGTCTGCCCGCGCGTTTTGACCTTCAAGGTCAAAATTTCCAGCTTTGAACAAACCACTTCCTCATAGTTCTTTCGGCTATAGAACCTTCACCATAAGCAGCGCATATCTTATTTGTCGCATGTGTCGTATTTTTGTTCTTTTGGAAAAAGAAAAGCATTAAATGCCTATAATGTTTTTTATTTGCTGCCATATTCTAAGGCGGCGTATAAAACTAACAAAAATTAACGAATCGTAACCAAACTTTTTTCCAAATATGGCCTGAAGTTATTTCTTTTAGAATATGTACACATGTCATTTGTTTTCAATACGTGTGCTATTTCTGGTCTCTTCATACGCTACTTACTGATAATCGGCACAAACTTTCCGGACAACGTATTATTTTTTTTATTGGTGCACCTATTGAAAACTAAAAAATACTATTTGAAAGACGATTTAATTTAAAAACTTTTTCGTCTCCTAATAATATTTGATATTTTTTACGGTTTTCCCACAAAAAAATAAAATATATCTTTTTATCTAATAAAAACAAAATCTAGTTTTCCATCGAATCGAAAATAAATTTTTTTCATGGCCATCTTTGTTTAAAAAATGTAAAATATGTATAATAATTATTATTTAGTGTCTATAATAATTAATTTTTAACTTTATTATATTTCATAAATATTCATATTTGGGGCAAACAGATATCTTGCTTGTATTAGGATTCTGCGAAGGAAATTGTTTGAAAAATATTAGATGTTGTTTTTATTAATTTAATTTATTGATATTATTTAATTTTTATTCAATTGAGTAAGTTGATTTACTTATTAATGAGTGCACAATGAGCATAATATTACATATATTTTTTTTTGTGCAATAACCGTACAATATATCAAATATTCTCTTAATAATAAAAAAGTTTTTAAATTAAACGGTCTTTCAAGTGGCATTTTTTAGTTTTTATTAAATGCACCAATAAAAAAATAATTTAGTTTTTAAGAGGTGGTACTACTGTTTTTTATACTTCTTGCCGATCCCTAATGGCCACAATAACTGCAATGACGTATCGTATTACGAGGGTAGATTGAAAAATGGGCAAGAGATGGCGCGCGTATCGTGAAATTGTTATGATGGTTGTCAAGGCTAACCTATTTTAGGTAAGCTGTCAAATTTTCAGACACGTGCGTCGTTCCGTTTTTGTTTACTAGGATATCTTGTGAAGCAAGTCAGGCACTTTTGCAAAAATGGATAAAAACGAATTTTGTGCAGTCATCAAACATTTTTGGATAGATGGGAAAAAGGCGACGGAGATACGAGATATTTTGCAGAAAGTTCATAGCACATCCACACCTTCATTTTCGACTATTAGTTTCTGGGTGAGCGAGTTCAAACGTGGCCGTACGAGCACCAAGGATGAACCACGCAGTGGACGTCCAAAAACGGCCACAAATGAAGAAATGGTCGACAAAGTCCATGATCTCGTGTTAGCCGATCGACGAGTGAAGTTCCGCGAAATAGTAGAGATCACGGGCATCTCATATGAACGTGTGCAAAATATCGTGCACGAACATTTGGGCCTGAGGAAGCTATCGGCGCGATGGGTGTGACCACTTCGAAAGAGTGTTTGGCCTTGTTAAAGCGTAATCCAACGGATTTTTTTCGCCGATTCGTGACCATGGACGAAACATGGATCCACCACTACACACCAGAAACCAAGCAGCAGTCGAAACAGTGGATTTCTCATGGCCACCGTTTTTTGGGATTCGCAAGGTGTGATACACATCGACTTTTTGCAGAAGGGAAGAACTATCACGGGACAATACTACAGCGATTTATTGGATCAATTCAACGGCATATTGAAGGAGAAACGGCCTCATTTGCAGCGGAAAAAGTGCTCTTCCACCACGACAACGCGCCGGCCCATTCATCCCGAATCGCTAATGCTAAATTGGTTGAATTGGGCTACGAGGTGGTGCCGCATCCCCCGCACTCTGCAGACCTGGCCCCGTGCGACTTCTTTTTGTTCACAAACATGAAGACTTGGCTCGGAGGCAAGCGCTTTACGTCAAATGAGGAGGTCATCGACGCCACTAAAGCTTATTTTGCAGAGTTCCCGAAATCATATTTTTCTGAAGGCTTAAAAAAGTTGGAGCACTGCTGGGAAAAGTACTATGTTGAAAAATAAAAAAATAAACCGTTTAATTACTGCGTTTTCTTGCCCATTCCAGAAACTTTTCAATATACCTTCGTATAGTAGTTATTAATAACAAATTTCATTCAAATCGAATAAAGCGTTCAATTGTTATAAACAAAAGAAATAAAAAAAAAATTGAAACTTTGACAAATTCTGGCTTAACCGAAAATTTTTGGATATAAATAAGTTGCGTTAAATCGTCATATTTTAACCCCAGGGATCTATGGTCTAGCCATTTCCCCACATTAACGGGACACCCTGTATATTACAGTATAAATTAAACATAAATTAATATATTTTGTAATTAATGCTGCCTACGTGTAATTATTTGATTACAATACATTTCTTCATTAGAGTTTGAATTTCTTAATAAGAAAGTGTGCACATATTCTGGTTAAACCTCTGGAAACAATCATTAATCTCCATTTAAAAATTCGCAGTTTCCTACAATTTGGAAACTAACAAAAAAAATTCCAGTATTCAAATCAGGCAATCCTAGCATCATTACAGAATACAGACCTATTGCCTTGTTGTCTAAATTGCTAAAGTTTTAAGATGATCGTCTACAATTTCATTTATTCAAATATCAAAAAACTTTAGTTCTCCAGATCAGCATGGTTTTAAGTAAAGAAGATCCACAAATTACAACTGTTTTAGCGAATTTGATCGTAAAGGTCAAGTCGATTATGGTGTTAAGTGAATATTTAATTAATTGCAGCTAATTTTGACATATTTAACTGTAACTTGAGTCAATTTAAAACTAGGATCATTGTAATTCTGTTAAATAAATAGTTTCGTGTGTGTCTATGATTATGCTTGTATATACATGATAATCAGTTGTTTAGTGTAAGTACTTAGTTTTAGTTTTTAATTTGTAAACATACTGTTTCTATTCTTCACTGTATATTACTCTGGAATTGGGTTTTGCCTGTGGGATAATAATGATTATTATTATCATTATTATTACTATCCGTTTTGAGATCTACAGACAAACAAGTTTTTGTGTCTGTGTCGTTTCTTTTTTATTTCGAAGCAGTTAAAAATCTTAAAAGACGCCGGGAAGCCTTCAACTGTGTGTGGGATTTCTGCCCACTAAAAACAGTTCCCTCCTTCGCGCTCGCAATTCGCAGGGGTCGTCAAAACGGAGCCTCGCTGTGAGGTGATTTCGCGTTCTCCGACTCTCAGGGTGATCTCCTTGGGTTCCTGCTGGCCACAAGGACTGCCTCATACTTGTGAGCTACGGACAGATCATATCGACAGCCTCTTCCGCTCTCTAACGACTTCCTCTAGTTGCTTCGCGACCACCACGACTACGACATTATCTGTGAAGCCTACTGTCATGCCCCCTATGGAAACAGCAGCCGAAGTACCCCTACGTACATCATGTTCCAAAGCACGGGGCCGAGTATCGAGGTTTGTAAAATTATTTCCCGTGATGTGAATCTTAGGTCTCGTGTCGGTGTAGTACATAAGGGTTCGATCGCTAAAATAGTTGACGATAATACTTGGGAACGTCTATCCTCCTCAGCGCAGCTAGGATATGTTCGAGTTGAACTCATTCCGCTTCAACGCTTCCATCGTGTGTCAGCAATAGCCTGACGCGGAGTGTTCACGATCGCGTCAATTGCATCCATTTGCCTTTCAAAACCCGTCTGGTTTTTCCTTGAGCTTTTTTACTATACTCCTCTAACAGCAGATGATCCTTTTCAGCACTACTCTCACCGTGTCCAGCAAGCAAATTGGACGGCATGATGCTTCCCCTTTCGGGAGAAGGATTAGCTTCTGCTTCTTCCACAGACTGGGGAATATTCCTTCCTTGTAATATAAGTTTATAAAATAAATATAAATTTTGCAATAAAATTAATTATTACAAGAAGTGTAATATATTTAATTAGTTAAACATAATAGAGTTAGATAACAATCAAACCTTGATTTCCAAAATAATTAGTTACACATAGAATAATGTCTCTTAAGTATACAAATTATTATAATTACAATGAAATTATATTTATCTTATACTTATATAACTGATATACTTTTGTAAATTTATATAAAATTGATTGTCATATTGACCTAAGTATTTTCAATAATATGGACTCCAAACATTTGACATAAATAAGCCAGAATGGCAAATGACTAGAGTAGCCTGAGGGGGATTATCACTAGTTGCAAAGTACAATGTGTCGATTGAAAGAACACCAGAAGTCGTGCACTTCGCCTTTAAGATCTATCCTCCAAATTTTAAAGTGGTTATTTAGTTTTTTTTTTAGGAATTTTATATTGGGTTTTAATAGATCTTTTAAAGCAAATAAACTATACTAAATTATAATACGCAGTTGAGTATATTGAGAAAAATATAACTTTACCGAATATGGTTATGGTTACTCATAATAAATACTCCTACATACTAATTTTCTCATTATTTTCATTGACGCAAATTGATAAGTTATTAATTACCCATAAAATCGGCAGAATTATTATTATGCCAATTATATACGCATATTTTAACATCCAAATAGGTAAATAATCACTGTCGGCAATTATCATTTAATTTTATAAAGTTAATATATTTATATTTAATAAAATATATAAGTCCTTTACGTTGTAGATAATTCACTAATAAATAGAAAAAACACGAAAATATATTCGTAAAATCTACAACAAATGAGTCTTATTAAGACTACAAGAACAAATCACTTTTGAAACAACTACTTCTCTAGCTAATACTTCGACAGACATTGAATAATACAAAAGTAATTAATAATAAAATATATAAGTCCTTTACGTTGTAGATAATTCACTAATTACTTATTTTAGTAAAGGTTTTTATTTATGTTTAGAATCAATTTTATAATAAAGCTGTACTGAAGAGATTGAAATATCGAAACACGTGTCTACAGATGGTTATAAAATTGAGTATTGAATTATTTAATTGCTTTTGCTAATTTATTTTTATTTACATCAACCTAAATTCATTTCTTTTTCTAAATTACCATAGTACAGTCACTCACAAACTATTTTAACGTACATTCAATCATTTTTAGTTCATTTTACAGAAAGAAATACGTTCAAACTAGTGTTGCTTTGATAGCCTTGCTATTTTGTAACACGCAAATTACTTTTGTATTATTCAATGTCTGTCGAAGTATTAGCTAGAGAAGTAGTTGTTTCAAAAGTGATTTGTTCTTGTAGTCTTAATAAGACTCATTTGTTGTAGATTTTACGAATATATTTTCGTGTTTTTTCTATTTATTTATATTTAGTTTTTTCTGCAGTTTTAATTAAAATTAATTGAATTAAATTAAACATCGGCATTAAATACAAAGTTTATGTGATATACTTGATTTATTTAAAACTTACATATAACATGTAATAGGGATTGTAGACAAAACATCTACCAGTAATAACAAGTTTGGCAGGGCAGCACATCAGAAGAAATTCATCATAACTAGAGAGCGGATTTCTAGCATTATGCTTATCCATAATATTAATAGCATCGAAAAATTTTTTAAATATCTATACGAATCTTGAAGAATGTGATTACTTGGCGTTAAGTTTTTTTTGCTTATTTTGACTTTTTGTGCTTATTTTGACTTTTTGTGCTTATTTTCATGCTGTTTTAGATTTCGATGCTTATTTAGAACATTTTCTTAAACATTTACAAATCATTTAATAAAAATTTCACGCTGATATTAAATTAATGTGCTAATATAGAGAATTTTCGTAGAAATCTGTATCCCATCATTTATAGATTATATTTGTATTACATATTTTCTTCGTGTCTTTTGACAACATAATTGTTTAAAATCTTCATAATATGATACAATAATTATAATGAATTTTATTATTAATAAATATTAGTACAAATTACCAATTTACAATGGATTCTAAATAAGTAGATATAATAGAACGTATCATTATTCCGATAATACAGACTTACGCTTCATAGGAATCACACCTATGATATTCCGCATGTAAACGTCGTTAAACTAGGCCCAAATAGGAGCCCCAGTAAGTATTAAATGTAAACAAATTTAAGTGATAGCTAATAATCAGGTGTTCTACAAACGTATCAATTTTTTACTCTCGGCAAAAATACGGATGGGGCGACTAGCGCATATTTATCGTTTACGTTAATTTTCATATTCAAACTCGCATTCATAAACCTTACTATTGATTGACATTCCAAAAACTTTGCTTATTTATCAAAAATTATTATATGCGTGAATCGTATTAACATCACAGATAAATTATATTATATAATTCACATGTATATTTAACACATAATGCAAAAGATAAAAACTACAATACAAGAATTAATTAGAGACTATCCAGAATTAACAAGTGAAAATAATACATTATTTTGTAAGGCATGTTTAATAGTTATTTAAGGTACAAGTGTAAAAAGTGATGCTTTATTGCACGAACGGGCGTTTAAAAATACGAGCGAGGAACGAGCGAGTTTTTTTAAAGCCAGGAGTGCAATAAAGAAACTTTTTACACGTGTGCCTTACAAAATTTTATCTTCGATCGTAAAGGATTTCAAAGAATATATTCCTATGAGTAGTATTTTAATGTCATTTCAATAATTCATTTAATGAAAACATATTTTACCCGCAGTGCACTAATGAAAGCGTTACTTAGCAACCAGTAAACAAGTTGCACAAATGTCGGCCGCCATTATTATTTATGGAAAAAATGTTCGCTTTATTGTAATCGCTTCGACTTGCATTAAATGAAATCTTCAGAGTTCTTAAATCTGCCATTTGGTTTGTATTATATATTTTATTTATAGTTTATTAGTTATTTGTATCAATTAATAAAAAATTAAGTTTTTCGTCGAAAATTTGTGCTATAATATTTTCTGTCTAATTTGACATTTCTGTGCAATAAAAACAGTTTGACATTACCGTGCAATAAAAACGTAAAAAAGCACTAGTGCTTTAAAAAGTCACTTTTACAATGAAAAATGATGCAAAAACGTCTACTTTCTGTACGATCGTAGATAAAAATAGTAAGTTTTATTTTAGTTTCCAACTGCATCCTAACTAGTCAAGACTTGTATGTAAAACATGTTATAACAACACTACATCAAGAACGTTTGAAAAAGTTCAAAGCTGAACTAAAAAAACAGCAGACAATTTCATAATCTTTAGCATCATATTCAACAAACGATGGACAGTTTAAATTAAATTCACATTTGTGAAAAATAATAAAAAAATTACAAAAGAATGCATTTAAATCTTTTTTGGGAAAATATTGTAAAATGCGCATTCCTGAGAAAAAAATTATGTAGCTCTTGCGTACTATGAAACCATACAAAATATTAAAGATATTATTAACAATAATTATATGTGGTTTAGGGTGGATGAAACCACAGACGCTTGTTTAATTTAATAATATCCGACCAACAGTATTTTGATATATACAAAAGAATTGAATAAAACTGATAATAACATTATAGCAAAATTTTACTAATAATGCATTTTTGCATTGTACAAGTTTAGCACATGAATAGAAACGAATTTCTGAAACTATAAGAATGAAATTTCCATTTGTAGATTTAATTAAATATGGAAAAATAGTTCTTATATTCTTCTGTAAGTGCAATTATTCACGGAGACATTACCTGATATCTCACTGCCCCATAAACCAGTGCTAACAAAATGGGGAACTTGCCTATATGCTGCGATGTACTATGCGAACAATTTTGAAGAATATAATAAGGTTATATACAACTTTCCCGAAACGACAAGCAAATCAATTAATGACTGTCAAACAGTTCTTAAGAAACAAGAGCTTCCTTCAAAACAATTTAGTTACACAAAATCGAGTTTAAATTTTATGAGCAACACAATCAAATATTTATAAAAGCAGATTAAATTTAGAAAATACCTGGACGCATTGGCCAAGAAATCAAAATAATATCGAAGAAGTATTCGGTGAAAACGAAGGATTTTTATTATTAAATAAATTAAACTTGATTTTGAATGGCAATTTTCAAATGGATCCAGCTATAATTTAAAATAAAGAGAAGCTTTTCCACTTTCAAAAATTTATTGAGCGATAAAAGTAATAATTTTACAATTAAACCCCTAGAACAACATTTAACGATCTACTGTTTTCATGAATAGATTTTAGTTACTTTGAAATGTATACAAAATTACAATTTAATTTTTAAATACTTACATAATATTATATATTGCGTAAAGAAAGTATGTTTATTTTAGTTTTAAACAGAATTTCTATGTAAAATATGTTGACAAACGTGTAACATATTAAAAAAAATATAGTTTTCTTTAGTGATTTTTTTCGTGTTTTTATGCCATTTTTCTGTTTTTATGCTTTTTTAATGTTTTTTTTCTCTAAATTTTGTGCCTTTTTAAGTGCTTTTTTTCCACATTTTTTATGCTTTTTTATCCGCTCTCTAATCATAACCAATGCTAGCAGATTGTACAAAATAAAATTGAAATTTCACCGAATTGATGAATATATATCAACAAATCAAATTTTGATTTCATTTTGTAAGAAATTTGAAAATTAGATTAGATAAATTATGATGCAATTTATTTTTAAGTTTGTTAGGTGACACGAAAACATTGTTTTCCATAAAAAAGGTATGACATTAAAAATTCGAAACTTAAGTTGTATGTTTTTGTAATATATGTATATATTACATAATTTTTAGTGGTAAAAGCATAGTAAGAGAATTAGTTTAGTGCTTTTATAATAGTCCCAATGTCTAGGAAGTCACAATTTCTGAATTTGTATTTGGCTTTGACACGTAGTTTCATTAAGTATTTGATGTTATTTATTATAAAGGGAGCCTTAAGTTAGGAATTCTTGAAGTGCTAAAGAAGCATATTTATCAAATAAAGGTCTATTAAATGCAAAATTGTGACACTACTATCACTCACTATTAATTCACGAGATATTAAAATGATATTATTAAGGAATTAGTCAGAAGAAAATAAAAAAAAACAAATATGGTAGGCAAAGTTCATATTTACAATTTAAATGCAAATTTTGATCCTAAATTAAGTGTATTCTATGTTAGTCTAAAAATAAATAAATTATATTATACATGCAGTGAACAAAAACATGGCTAAAACTTAACACACATCATTTTGAGGGAGACATCGGATTCAAAATCCCAAGAATATTGAATGCGATTTTGAAAGAGCGTAAAAAATATGTTAATTGTAATCGGTGATTATTTTTGTACGCCCAATAGATGGCGCTGTAATCATGAAAAATGTTTTTGCAAGAAAAATATTAGCAATTAATATTGTGTCAATAATTAGACAAATAATTTACAGTTGCATTTTAACGTGAGTGTCAGACGAGCTATTATTACAAAAGAATGGTTTTGCCCATGAATCGTGGACGTTATTAACGATGGTCGGACAACCTTATTCGGCAAACGAGATAGTGAACATATTGTTGAATCTTGGGGAAGCTCGAAAGAATTACGCTACAGCGGCTTGGCTTTATGAGTAGGGTAAATATGAGAATTCATGACCTAGTAAGCACCAGATAATCGAGCAAAAATATAATTGTCCACGTGGTTCATGACCCTGCTAGTAAATTTATTTTAAGCATACGGCTGAAAGTTCTCTGATTTCTTATTATGGAAAATGTACTAAAACCCTTCTTACCACAATAATTACTATAAATATGCATTTACCGCATTTATCACCAAATCAAATACATGTTAAAAATGCTACCGTTAGAATATTTCCAAATACGCGGAAACATACTATGAATGTTATGTCCAAGGCCCATGTTTCTACAGGAAATTAAGCAATCAGTAAGATTATGTATGGAATGTTACATAGAAGTTGACCGTGAAATATCTAATAAAGATCTATCCGAAGAGAGATTTACATGTGAAAATTGTAAAACAGTTTTATTAAAAATTGTAAATTTATAATAACTTATTATAATGTGCACATCGATGTGACTGCCTTAATACATCTATTTTAAGAATAAGCATACATATTTAATTAATGTCATTGCATTCCGAATTTTTCCCTATAAAATCGCCCGCTCGCAAATGATTTTATCATCACATCTCTGATAGCCTTCCATAGTGGAAAGGATTGAATAATAAATTAGAGAAAATGTGGAATTCTATTGATGGTGGTAAGTAATAATTATAAAAAATGTTTAATTTGCTTATTTATTTCTTATTTATATATTCTAGAATTGGTTGACTGTTCATATGTAAAGGGGCATTGTTGTCTGAGACATCGGTTGCAAAATCACAAATTAAAATGTCTTAGACAACTACATCGTTCCCAGGCAGCACCGGAGAAACGCAGCTCCGAACACGCACCTGCAGAATATTGGGGTTCCTCTGCTACCGTTCCTCAGTATCAACATCGTGTCCAACGATATCCTGATCGCAATCACCCAACACCGGAAACAATTAGAAACATCGAGATAAGAGCACGATAAGGACACCTGACACGACAACGCGAAAAAGTTGACAGGATGGATGACGGAAACCCGGATCCACAACGACATTCCACAACATAAGCATCGTTAATAGGCACAACTGTCATTACTGCAGGGCTCAAAATTCCCACCGGACGCAGGATTTGACAAAGTAACATCGTTGGAGCCTGAATGTTTGGTGTGGGATTTTGGATGGATACTTGATTGGGCCAAATGCTTTCGAAGAGTTATTGACAGGTGCCCGGTACCTTAAGTTCTTGCCTGCAGACCTACCACAGTTATTATTCTACAATGTTACGTATTTGTCAACTTATTCTCTAGTTGGCTTTGTTTCCCGGCAATCCTAGAATCTGGAGGAAGGTATTTTGTCAGAAACCGATTGCTCAAAACGATGTGTGTGTGTGGATTTCTCAAATAATAGCGGTTTTATTTCATCTAAATCTGTTTAAATTTTTTTTTTCAAAAAAACAAATTTTTACGATTCTAGTGCCATCTGTATGGAATTCGAAAAAAAAAATACGCTCTTTCCGAATCTGCAATAAAAAAACGGGGTTTCTATTTAAGATTTTCAAGTTGACCCCCTTTCCAGCTCCCCTTGGGGTCGGGCGGGGCGACTATTTTGTCAGAATCTGATGTCCTCCTCGAAACTATGAAAGTTTCCATTCGGCACATGCTTCGTTTCGATGCAAATTATTCGAGACCATATTGTAAAATGGGACACCCTATATATACAGGGTCGCTGATATGTATTGAAACGGTCGGATATCTCCTAAAGTAAGACAGTTAACAAAAGTGTTAAGATGCAAAAGTTTTAGGTTTTTTTTTAAACAATTACCATGAACACAAATTAAGTATACAGGATCAGTCAAAAAATCAGCACTTAATAAACGTGTTTTTGCTTTAGGAAACACCCTAAATTCTTTCTATATTTCAATTCATTTCGAAATTCTAAACAAAATTCGTATAGCACATCATAAAGCTAATCTTGACCGTTTTAGAGATATCGAAGTTTTAGCACATTAATCAGTATAGAATTTATATTAAATATTTATTAAAAGTTAAAGAAAATGAAAAATCAAAATAAACACAAAAGATCAAAATAAGCAAATAAATCTTAGGGCCAAGTAATCACATTTTTTAAGATTCGTATACATATTTAAAGATTTTTTCGATGCTATAAATTAATAAAAAAGTTAAAAATGAAAAATATGTTTAAAAAAAATTGATCGGTTTGTCATTCCCATTAACTTTTGTTTGAAAAGTTATATAATATTTTTCAAATTTAGAAAAATATCGAGAAAAATAAGAAAAAAACGCATTGAGTAAACATCCACTTCCGGTGAATGAATATGAAAATGAAAAGCTTTTCAGTTCTAGTTTTTAATGATAAAACCTTAAGTTTAATGTTTCATCTCAAACAGTTCATTCGTTTTTGAGATACAGCGCCCCCAGATATTGTCATTTACAAAAACAATACTTTACCTATCTAAATGATGAAAAATGTGATATTATACTACATGAATATACAATATAAAATTAATATTTATTAACCGAAATTATAATTAATGTTCTAATAAATCTCCATTCACCGCTTAGCAATAACCTAACCGATAAAAAAAATTCACGCCTTACATTGACATTCATTAACATTCCATGGCTAAGCATTTTAAATAATAAAAAATAGGCCGAAATTATAGCTTTATAATTGTAAATATCACGCTTTTAAATAATTGTGTTTTACTATGAATAGGGGATATAAATGTAATTTTGTATGCATTTGCAAAAGTTCTCTTGCGTTTTTAGCTAAAAGGACCTGGGGAGAAAATAATTATACATTTATAAAAATACATTGAATTTTCTATGGTGCGTTTGTTTACGCACTACCCGGTTTATAGTCTAGGACATATTCTAGTTCTGTTTGTGCCTTTTTTGCTTTTGAGGATATTCCACAACTCCTTCGATTTATTACTTGATGATTTTATTTGATCAGTATTGCAATTTTTAATTTCTATTTATAATACTGTTTTGTATTGGTTTTTAGCTTACTTATATGCGCTTGTTACTTTAAATGATCGCCGTCAACAAACGTCCATTTTCTTTACTTTCCTTATTTGTGACAAATAATATTATCCATCTTACAGTCCAAGAAACAAATAGGTATGCTAATCAATTTCAAGTCTATAATTATAATAATAATAGAACTCCTAGAAAATTATGGAAACACGTAACATTCGATGAGATAAAAAGGTATAACACGAGTCCCAGAAATTAAATTACATTGGTCGAAAAATACGATTTATATACATAATAATAAAAGCAGCAATGAAGCGAGACCGTTGTTTGGATATTTTAAAATATCTTCATTTTAGCAATAATAATGTAAATAATATTTGGAATCATCTGGGCAAAATTCAAAATAATTAAACTAAAAAACTAAAAACTAAAAAATAGATATAAGTGTGTTGTTAAAACCTGCAGAAATAGTGTGATTGACGAAAGTGTTATTCTTTGGCGTGGTCGTCCCAGGTTTCGGCAATATATTCCAAGAAAAAGTCACGAATATCGTTTTAAAATGTATAAAATATGTTTTCCTGCGGTTATAGAAATCATTTAGAAATATATGCTGGAAAATGGCGTTCCAATAAGAAAAGGGCATCCCCACGATGTTGTAATGAGATTGGTAAGCGTCTTCTCTTGCGTCATTAGCTAAAGAGCTTCTAGAAAACTCATTATATATTTGCGGTACAATTAAATTAAATAGAAAATATTTAACACCTGAAGCAAAAGAAAAATACAGACGAAATACTATTATTAACTTACAAAATCACAGAGATTTCAAATTTATGAAACGGATGAATAAAAGATCAGTTGCCATGTTAACTTCAATTATCATCATATATCGGTTGCTAATTCTTAGTACATCCATCAGAAATCGAAAAATAAACAAATTGATTTGTTAAAATTTATACTTTTTTCATTTATTATTTTATTAATAATAAGTAATAAATTAATAAATCAAAAAAGTATAAAGCATTTAGACCAAAAATACCAAATACGTCAGAAACACTTTATTGAAGAATTTGAAAAAAAACCAAAAGAGTTATGATGACATATTGCCCACAATGTACCGGTTAACCTGCAATGTGTATTAAATGTTTTAAAAATCTACTTTAACAAAATAAGTCATAATTCTGTTATAATTAACTAATTGCAAAAAAAAGATGGACTTAGTGTTATAAAATAATATCTGCACAGCAAGGTAGAACAATTGCCAAGAAAAATCCAAAAGAGGTATGACATTTTGCCCACAATGTACCGGTTAACCTGCGATGTGTATTAAATGTTAAAAAAAACAAAATTAATAATAACTATGTTATAATTAATTAACTGTATTTCACTAGTTTTCTATTGAATCTTCAGAATAAGAATTCAATCGCGCAAATTTGTTTTAGGATTAACTACAAAAAATGGTGTCTATTATTTAGAATTAATCTCACATATAACGATAATTTACCACATAATAATAATAGGAGCGATGACAGAAAAACGATAATTAATGGGGTAGCTTGACATTACAACAATGTTTTGCATTGTCATCAGGTTAAATTCCATAATAAAAAAACGGTAATTAGGCGAGTAGCTTTTAAAATTATAAAAACATTATGGCCATGACATTATGACACTGACATTAAGTTGTTGAATTAAATAAGTGGTGTTCCAGAAGAGCAGTTGATAAAAGTTACAGGACATAACAAAGCCGATATTAATTAATATCTTTAACTGGATAGTGCGCACCATACAAATATAATAAGTGCTAGAGACAAGGACATCCTAGTGCAAAAAACGAAAATTCTATTGAAATGAAACCAATATTTAGCTCTCCAAACCCAACTGTCACTGTCAACACCAATCCTACTCCGGGCCCGTCGCATCAATATAATAATTGCAATTTTTACAATTACTATTGTACCAACCCAAAATATTCCACATTTAATAAACCATAATTTTTCCTGTTCATTATTATTATCTCATTTGGTAAATTATCTATCCAAATACACCACGAGCTTGAATTAATTATCAAAAAATAGTTTCTTTCGTACCTATTACCGTTTAGTAATTCAGCTCGACATAACATTTGTTGTCAACTGATTATTAACCTCGAGCTAAAGCTCTCGGTTAACAAATGTTATTGTCTCGCTCAATTACTCGGTAACAAGGTACTCAAAAAATATTTTTTGATAATTAACCTCGATCTTGGTATATTACTACCGATAATTGTTCAATTTAGAACAGTTTTCACCTAAATCTTCTGTTTACTTTGAGAAAAGTGCAAATTCAATCGACGCCATTTGATTTTGGGTATAGCTACAAAAATTTCGGTTATTGGATTCTAAAGATGAATTATTTGAATTTAATGTCATGTTTTTCTCACATTTAACAAAAACTGTAGAATTCACACTATTTTTATTTGAAAATTTTCAATCGAGGCCATTTTGATTTAGGTATATCCCCAAAAATTTCGGGCAGTGGATTCTAGAGATCTATTGTTTGGAATTATTCTCTCAAATCTTTTCTCACATTTCATAATAATTGTTGAATTTTTTGGGTTATACTCCGCGTGGTTTGTAAATTATATTCACAACGTTTCGGTGGTCTCTCTGCCATCTTTTTCAAGTGTTTTACCCTTGTGAATTCAGTATTCAGTATTACCTTGAACAAACAAAATAAACACTTGAAATTTATGGCAGAGAGACCATCGAAACGTTGTGAATATAATTTACAAACCATGCGGAGTATAATCCGAAAACCAGCTACAACTGCGAAAACATCAAACTAAATTATATATTATAGTAGTAGTAGTAGTGTTTGGCTATCGACCACGTGGTCCTTCCGCCGAGTGATTTGTGTATTTTTATGTGTGTAAATGAGCTTGTTACTTTAAAGGATCGTCACTGTAAAGCACCATTAATTGTATCCCAATGGTGAATGGTACCACCCATCCAACTGCTGGCCCGAACCAACGTTGCTGCACGTTAATTCGGGGCCGCAAACGAATGCGCCACCACCGGCGTATATATATTATAATAATTGCGTTTACGTTTAAGTAAAAAAGCACTAGTGCTTTTTTACGTTTTTATCTACGACTAATATATAATGTATGAATTATACTTGTGATTTTTGCAGTATAATGCCATATATTATTCTCTTAGGGAATAATGACGAGGGATTAATAGTCATTATTCCCTCGTGCACTCCAATCAAAAAATTTCTCAAATTAAATACCATGGAAACAAAATACACAAACTGAAAACAGTCAGTGTCAAGCGTGTAGTGTTTGTGCATTTCTAATGAGATGGATGAAAATGAAGAGTCTTTTACTTGTACACCTCCAGAAATTGTACAACTAGCTGCAGCAACAACATCTACCTTGATACCGGAAACATCGAAATCCATTTATAATAAAACGTACGCAACCTTCAACGAATGGCGTCTTCGAAAGAAAGCAAACTCATTTTCCGAACATGTTCTGCTGGCCTATTTCGCTGAATTAAGTGCAAATTACAAACCTTCTTCATTATGGTCATTTTTTTCAATCATTAAAACTATGTTGAGAATAAATCATGACGTTGATCTGGAAAAATATTGCAAACTACGAGCATTTTTAAAAAGAAAATCAGAAGGATTTCAACCAAAGAAGTCTCCCACTCTGACCCCGAAACAAATAAGAACATTTATTGACAAAGCTCCTGATAAAGTTTTTCTTTTACATAAGGTAAATATACCGAATTTAATCTGACTATTCAAAACTCATATTCTTATTTGCTTCAGGTTATATTAATTATTGGAATTATGGGTGCATGCCGCTCAAACGAGCTTTATGAAATGAATATTGAAGACGTGAAAGATCATCAAACACAGTTATTAATAACAATACCCAAGACTAAAACCAAAATTGTACGAACATTCGCCATAAACAGTACGTTTTACAATATTGTAAAGAAGTACATCAATCTCCGTCCGTCACATGTAAAAATTAATTCATTCTTTCTAAATTATCAAAAATCAAAATGTACAATACAACGTATAGGAAAAAACAAATTTGCAGATATTGGTAAACAAATTGCCAAATATTTAAAATTGCCAAATCCTGAAACTTATACCGGCCATTGTTATCGCAGATCATCTGCCACTCTGTACATTGATGGAGGAGGCGATATAACTGGATTAAAGCGTCATGGGGGCTGGAGATCTACACAGGTAGCTGAAAGTTACATTGATCAGTCTATAAGAAACAAGACAACTACAGCAGATACTATTGCTAAACAGATAAATAGTAATGAAGCATCTTCTTCCTCTTCAGCAACCGAAATTCCAAATATTTGTATTGAAAACTCTTCCAAATCTATTGATAGTTCTCGACCAATTCAATTTATTAATTGTACCATTGCTAGTGTTAATGTTATTGAAAAATAAAGTTGTTCGTTAAAACAAATTAATAAATTAGTCATAGATAAAGTAGAGTATACTACTCGCAATAATGGCTATTATTACCTCGGAATGTTACTCCCTCGCCGCTTACGCGGCTCGGTTCGTAAATGTTCCTCGGGAATAATAGCTATCATTATTACTCGTGGTATAATCTACTATTATTGCACGGAAATGTCAAATTGTTTTTATTGCACAGAAATGTCAAATTTGACAGATGAAAATATTATAGCACAAAATTTCAACGAAAAACGTAATTTTTATACAAATAACTATTAAACTGTATAATATAAACGAAATGGCAGAATTGGGATCTCTCAAGATATAATTTAGTGCAAGTCGAAGCGATTAAAATAGAGCGAAACATTTTTCCACAAATAATAATGGCCACTGATATTTGTAACAGGAAATTAAATTGCAACGATTTTAACATTAACTTTGCAAGTTTGGCATAATCAGCCACGGAAGAAATTCCTTAAAACAATAATTATTGTGTTAGTTATGTCCTCAATGCAGTGGGTAATAATATGAACATTTCTTTCATTTTTGAAGAAATATCATGTGTAGTTATGCGTGATGCAATAAATTCCATTAAACCAGGTAATTCTAGAGATGCATATGATATATCTCCTGATTTAATACGTTCCATTAAAGATATTATTAAACAATCGCTGACAGAGCTTTTCAATTTATGCATTCGAATTGGTAAGTTTCCATCACCACTCAAACTAGCAAAAAGTAATTGAAGTTTTAAAGTAGGGCAGTTCTGATGAATTAGATGACTATCGTCCAATTGCGATTTTACTTCATGTATCTAAAATTCTTGAGAAAATGCTTTCAATTAACTACATATTTCATCATCACTTCATATCTATCCATTAGAATGTAATTTTATAAATACTGGTACGTGCGAGAAGGATAGCATGGAAGAAAAACAAGTGTCTGTGATTCAAATTAATAATTGGTTTATTAATTATTATTACATTAAATTAAAATTAAACAGAGACGACAGTAAATATAATTTTTACTCTTCAGTGTACAGCACTGAGTGAAGAATATGAGGAATCAATAAAACTCTTGATCTCTTGATAATAAACTTAACTGGTCCATACATGGTAGTCATCTTGTCAAGAAATTAAACACGTAATTTTTTTATTGAGAAGACATAGGACAGAAATATCTGATCCTGTATTAAGAATGGTATATTGCGTATCCTTTGAATCTCACTCCCAATGTGGGGTTATAGCACTACAAAACGTAGATTATTTGGCCTTCATCTGAAAGCAATATGCATACTATCAGGATCAGGATATCGCGATGTTATAAAACCTCCTTTTCGTAAATATAGATTGCTACCCATATCATGTCTCTACATTATGGACTGTATGCTATATGCAGAGTCATTATCATAACTTTCAAAAACATCAAGAAATGTACACATATAATACCAGGCACAAAGATAATATTTATTTATCATTTAATAGACTAGAAAAGACCAAAACAGTAATAAGACATTATTTTTTTAGATATTACAATATCGCGTTCGATATGGAAGCTGGGAGTACGGAAATAGCAGAGTGCAGAGTGCCACGAAAAGCGGACTGGACAGTATATAACGAGTGTCTATTGTCCGAATTTCAAGGCCTCCAATATAACGTCGCTACCACAGAGGAGTTAGAAAAGGCCTCATTACACCTAAGTGATACCATCGTAGCATTTATGTGAAAAGCTGCCCGGTAAAGAAGGTAAACTTCTCGAGAAACGATCCTTGGTGGAACAAGGAATTGGATCGACTCAGGACTTCCGCCCGGAAATCCTTCAACAGAGCCAAGAAAATAGGCAACTGAGGAAGTCTAAACGAAAGGCCTGGAAGGCCTACTGCGAGGGGATCGACAATCTGATCCCAGCAAATAGACTCCGGAAGGTCCTATCAAAGGACCATACCAATGCGGTCGGCATCTTAAAACGAACTAACGGCAGTCACACCAAAGATCAATAGGAAAGTTTAGGGCTACTCCTAGGTACTCACTTTCCAGGATCAAAAGTAGTGACTAAAAACACAATTGCGGCTAGTACCGACTCAGTAGCAGTGAGCCGCTCCAATCGTGACAGCCGCTGTTTAGCGGGCAAAATATTCACGCTCAGCAAAATGACTTGGGCCATAAACAGCTTCAAGCCATATAAATCCCCAGGAATCGACGGTATCTTCCCCGCGCTACTACAGCGCAGCTTGGATAGAATTGCTCCAGAACTCAGGGAGATATATAAAACAAGCTATCCACTAGGGTATATTGCCCCGGCTGTGGAAGGAGGCAAAAGTGGTATTTATACCTAAAGTGGGCAATAGGCCTCTAGATGAACCTAAATCATATCGACCCATCAGCCTAACCTCTTTTCTCCTAAAGGCTATAAGGCACATAAAGGGTTACTGGCAAATCCACGGTAAGCTGTAAGTATTCTTTGATTTGTTCGTTTGGAATTTTATTCTTTATTAAAATCTGTTCTAGGATTAAAATGGTATTCTTGATTGGGATGCTCGGGAAAAGGGATTCGACGTCAAAGGACACAAGTTTATGATTTGTTGAGATTTTGATTTTTTCTAAATGTTTGGTTAATTCAACGGATTTTTTTACTAAGTAATCGTTTTCTGTGTCTTAAGTTTGTAACAGTGTGACTAGCCATTTAGTAATTTTATATATGTGAAATTTAATATTGGATACTATTGGCCAAAATGTATTACCTGGTTTGTGAATTTTTGGTAAACAACATAACTATTTTTGAGTTTTTAACTGTTGAGGCTTTCAATGTATCGTTGATTTTCTTAAACATGAATTTATGAAGTCTGTTTTATTTATAACTAACGTTTGCGTGAGTTCCAGTAAGTTGTCTTGTAGAAAATCAAGTTTAGGTTTTTGTTTTTCTATGAGAGATTTTAATTTTCTATGTAGAACACTTGATTTGTTTTTCACTTTTTTTACCTATGACCTTAATTCAAGGTGTGAACGTTTTCCGTGTAATCGACCGATTTCAAACTTTTGTTTACCGGTGTTCAGGTAAATAAATTCTGGAAAAACACTGTTTTTGACGCAGTGTTTGAGAAAATGTACTTATAAGTTTTATTTTTGTTTTGATTTAGAAATGTATATTACCAGAAAGCCATCATATTAATTGGGTTGAAGATAATAATAACTTTTAACACTGATTCCCTATAGCACCTGTAAAACAAACTTTCGATTATGGGTAAATTATATTGATTAAATGATTATGTAGGTTGCGGAAATTAAAGATAAAAGAAAATATCATTTTATTTCCTGTATTATTTTGAGACATTAAAACACCACCTGATAGGAAATTACTATAAATTATCGATTACACGTGTTTAGGTTTCGTTACGGCATATTTGCAATAATTTGCATAATACATCATAATTTTGCCAGAAAACCAGCAACCAGTTTTAATTTTTTCATTAAACGTTATGTCCTTGCAAACACTGTAAAATAGTTAATTATAGTTTTGAAATTGTTGTACGTGTAATAATTATATAAAATCGCTACTATGTGTTAATTAATATTAGATTTATCTATCAAAATCATGTATATTCTAAAAAAATTATTTATTTTCAGCGTATATTCTTCTTTGTCGTGTTTTAGTTAAAGTGTAAATGTTTAGACTCATGAAAATTGTGTATAATATTGGGTAATATAAAAAAAATATTTTTTGTCTAAGAACGCTTTCAATAAAAATAAAGGAAATGTTATTAGACCGAAATTTTTCAAAACAGATTTAATAATTGGCAATTACATAATTTACCCATTAAGTATGGTTTAAAAATCTAAATTAATTAAAATACGTACTAAATACTAAAGCAAGTTTTCAAACATTCAATATCTATATGAAATAGAAATCTACAAGCTAATTTAAAAAACTAATTAGGTAAAACCCAAAGAAATTTTTGTTTATAAGGGTTAGTAATAATTTCTATTGCACAATAATAATTTAACTTCCTAACAGTAAAGTTGACAATTATTTGGCAGAATTTAAAAAACTTAAGCTTTCGCGATAGCTTTAATTCTCGAAGATTGAGGTTATCCGAAGCTCAGAACTTAAGCACTTCAGTTTTTTTTAAATGTTATAATACATAAATTGTATTCATATAAAAGCTAGTTTTAGATTACCTAAGAAGTATGCAACTCGTTCATTACAAGGATAATAAACGACTTAACACTATTTTATTTGTAGAGATGGAAAATGTAAATTAATTATATTACAATTTTAAAATAAATGTATACATTTTACTTGGCTAAACCCAATAACTAAAATATTTTACGCATTTAAAAACCCGCACTTATTTTGCACATTATTAAATAGTACATCTCAGTTTAATTCCCATTTGTTTAAATAGTACATATCAGTTTAATTTCTCTTAAGTAGCTACAATTATTTCAAAACTTGAATTATACTCCAAAATAGGAATATGAGGATGTGGGACAGATAGTTCTGAGCAGTAAAATGTAAAAAGTTGGGCATGTCATTAGCAAGACTTCGTATTTTTTTTTGAAAGCAAGCAATTCTTTGTAAATAGTAGATGCTTTTTATTAGAATCCAAATGAACAGCTTCGACCGCTCGCTTCTGTACGATGAAAATTATTTATTAAAAAAAGATGAACAAAAATATACCTTTAAATTACTAAAAATCCCTTCAAGGTTTGTTTGTAAAATGGCAGATTAAAATGAATCGTCACAAATCTCAGCTTCTAATTCCATATCATCAGACAAATAATTTACTTCATTGCTAGATCCAAAAGCAAAATAATGCTTGATGCAAAATAATTTAGAAGTCTAACTTATAAAAAAGTAATAATATAACTAAAAGTAGCAGTACAAATATATGGTTGTGCCCTCTATCCCAATCACAGCAATGCAGCCTTCCAAAATATTGAAGTTAACGAACGAACATCTCTTCGTACCCTAACAAAACTCCTTTATCATTTTTAACTTTTTTTTAAATGTTTTTCAAAGAACATAATCCTTTTCCTTAAATTTCTGCTTAAGTATTTTATACTTTCTGGTATTTTATCTTTTAAGTATTCCTATGGAAGGACATGAATGATATCAAATAAAGCTTATTAATATGGTCATATTTGTAAAATTACTACAATAAAAGGAATACGTTCATTTAAGAAACTATACTAACCTAAATTAAAGAGCTCCAGCTTTGACGGTATGAAGTGTAAATCCGAAAAATTTAAATTTCTTAATTAATTATCCGTTTAAAGACCAAAGTAGATATGCGTGATAAAAATCATTAATTGAAAAAACAAATGTAAGTATGTCTACGTTACCTTATAGTTAGTTTTAAACTCATGATAATTTGTAAACAGGATAATAAAGCATATTCTTTGTGTACGATAAGAAAATAAAACAAGACTAGATATAGTGTACGAAAATTATCAATAACTATAGCTATTGCTTTCTAATTTGACTGCTCATTCATAATAACTTTGATCTTGCAATATGAACTACAAAATTTAAGACAATTATTTGGCAAGGAAAAAAAACATTTAGTAGGGATGGAAAAATTATGTAAGCAACAACAAGAGAAAAAAAATGGTGATGTGGCCATCATAGTACTTTCCCTATATTTTATTCGAAAAACATGCGGTTTATGCAAAAAGGTTATTCTTAATAATTTATTCAATTTTGAATTCTCTACAATTATTTGTTATATAACTTTCATGTTGCATAGTTTATTAGCAATTGGCAAAAAATGTCAAAAATTTCAATTTTTATTTTTTTTTTCTCGAAAGTTAAGAATTTTATGAAAAATATATTTTAACAAAATTTGTTCAGTTTCTCATTCTCTTTAACTTTTGTTTGAAAAGTTTTGTAATATTTTTCATATTAAAAAAAATATCGGGAAAAACAAAAAACGCTTCAAGTAAACACCCACTTCCGGTTTATGAATGGTTATCAAAAGCTTTTCAGTTCCAGTTTTTAACGATAAAACCTTACGTTTAAAGTTTCATCTCAATCGGATCAGTCGTTTTTGAGATACAGCACCCACGGACAGACAGACAGACAGACAGACAGACACACACACAGACACAAAAAAATTTTTTCCACAAATTAGTGCAATGGACTCAGAGGACCTCAAAACGGATATTTCCGCAAAAAAAATTTTCAAAAAAAAATCCTATATTTCATATAGGGAAAGTAATAAGTAATTGGCTATAACTTAGTAGTTGATTTGAGAAAATATCTTCCCGCGGATTACGTCCTTCATTAGGCTCAAAGAGGTGAAAATCCGACGGTGCTAGATCGGGCTAGAGGGCGGATGAGGAAGAAGTCTGCTGCAGTTCTGTGAGGGCTGGCGTTGTCATGGAGAAAGAGAAGTTTGTTAGGATTTTTATGCCTACGAACACGCTGAAGTCGTTTCTTCAATTTTCGTAGAGTGGCACAATACATTTCAGAGTTGATCGTTTGGCCATAAGAAAGGACATCGAACAGAATAGTCTTTTCATAATCCTAGAAGATTGTAGCCACGACTACTAGCTGAGGGTATGGATTTAAACTTTTTCTTGGTAGGGAAGTAGATGTGCAATTCCGCACAGATGGTTCTCCTCTGCTCTTTATGGTCTTCGGGTAGACAACGAGGGAACAGATCGGAACAAACCTTTGAATATTCTATCTAGTGAATAATTGTGATAGCACTACCAACAAAAATGTCCAGTTGAGCAGTGATGTATTTAATTGTAATCCTTCCGCCGAGAAAAAATTGTGTTGCATTAATAATTAAACTCCCCTCGTAATATGACATCTAGAAGGCAACTAGTGTAATGATTAATGATTTTAAATGAAATAGAGTGTGCGGCAGAAATACTACCATATTTTAAAAAAGGATTGGGGCCTTTTTTAGAAGTTTTCTATTATTTTCGCCTAAATTTCAATTATTCTTACACGGCAGCCTTTATTTTGTCTAAATACAAGGACCATGTTTTGAAAACCTGGGCTATAAGGTACCCTCATAAAAGTAAGTAACACGGGCGCATGCGATGACCGCGAAGTGGAGAACATCTCATGCAAAATTTGGCATAAACGACGTACTGTGTGAGCAGTAGCTCCATCCTACTGGAACCAGAAATTCCCTAGTAGTAAGTTTCTTCTGGATAATTTTCAATTTTCGGTGCAGAAAATTCTCTAACATATCGACTGGAATTCACTGTAACAGTAGTTCCATCTTCTTAAAAAACGTACAGCTTAATGATGACTATAAAAGGCATAGCATACCAAACGGTCACTTTTAGATTGCAAAGAGGTCGTATATGGAGTTGTCGGTGGCTTTCAGCAGCTCAGTACAGGATTTTTTTATTCACTGCCCAGAAAGATGAAAATGTGCTTCGTTAGCTATTAAAGATTCGTTACATATATAAAAAAAAACTTTTACAAATCGGCATGGTAGCGACTCAAAACTATATTATGTACACTACTTAATAAGACGTACCATTCTCCCTTTCTTGCTTCGAGGACTTCACAGAAAGAATGGGAAATGTGGGAGTTATTTCTGGTCCTTCTTGCAGACGATGTAGAGATTGAACAGAAAATACCTTATTATTGGCTGACATTTAAAAACTATTAGTTAAGATAATAAAATATGAAAGATTTTATAATAAGTAGTTTGAGGCAGAATTCGGTGAGATAGAAATAAGTAATGCAGTGAGTTACACGGTGAAAGGTGTTTTGTAGAGGAGAAGACCAATTACCTAAAAGCTGGTGAATGTGAAATATTGTGTAAACTATAATGGATTCAAACAAGTATTTTGTCTTATAAAATTTGTGTCTATTAATAAAGTGTTAATGATAAGGCAAATGAAAGTTTTAAAAAATTAGTTAATGTTTTATCGGTATAAAGTAGAAGAATACTTCTTCCGAAAGAGCCAGTCTATGGTCTAACAGATAGCTACACTAAATTAGATGATTGAGTGATTTAAAAGCTTAATATGAGTTTATAAATAGGATATTTTCAATGTAGAATTTGGAAACAACGGATATATAGAAGTTTTCTTACATTAAATTCAAATGAATACAATTTTAACAAGTTTTTATCTTTAATTAATATATCATATTATTGATTAAAGATAAAAACTAAAAAAATGTACCCTCGTTATTAACAACCTTTTATTATCTAGTATGCAGATTTTCAATCCCGGACAGATAAAAATCAATTGGTTTTTGAGTAATATATCTCGAGATGGCATTTTGGACATCATCCAAATTTTTATTTTTTTTGCCACTAAGAAAATGTTGTGGGGATCGGAATAAATGGAAAACCGAGCTTGCGATATCGGGAGAGTGTGGTGGGCGAAGCAGTACCTTCCACCCCAATTAATTATTTTTTCCAGTGCGGTCATGCATTGTCGTGTTGTAGAATGATGACTTTTTTGTTGACAATTGCAGGATATTTTTCGATTAAATTTTTTTTTTCACTCGATACAATTGTTCACAATAATGGTTTGCATTAACAGTTTGTCCAAGTTTCAGTAATTCAAAATGAACAATTCCACGAATTGATTCATTTGGAGAGAGCCACTGCCTTTTGCGTTTTGAATTATCGTATAGGCCCCATTTTTGGTCTTCAGCAATCAAATGATCAAAAAACGGTTCTGTCGTTGAAACAATACGTTGCATGTGATGGCTTGTTTGGCTTTGTTCTCTTTGGACAGATTATGAGGAGCGCAAACACTTGCTCTGCTTATTTTTCCAATCTGATTTAATAATCTTGGATGGTTGCCCAAGTTTGATTAAGGGTATCTGATGGATTTGCTTCCACTTCTACCCTTAGCATCTTGTTGCCTAATGTTGTTGGTCTTTCTGATCGATAAGCGTCAGAAAGACCAAAATTACCGGATTTGATCTTGGACAATCATCTTTGGAATTTACGTCTAATGCACGTGAATAAACATCGCAAAAGTTTTTGTTTTCAACTGTTGGTTACTGCCCTTATATAACTCAAAAAGCATACAATGCCGGATATGCTCTTCTGATATTTGGCTGGCCATTTCACCCCAAATTGCAAAAAAATAATATTAAATTATTAAAAGTGAACATGTCACAATAACCTTAAAATTATTTTGGAACGCTTTCGAGATACACAATGAGCAGACAAATGACAATCAAATATCGAAATGCGTAGAAACGACATTACCTGCCGCACAGTGGTCCCAAATGCCGAAAAGCTGGCAAAAATACCCAAAAATGCATGTTTTATTTAGGGACTTTTTACACTTTAGTAACGTAGGATGGTACATGGTCTATTAAAAATAATTAATTATAACGGTCTAACATGAATAGGGGGTTCTGGGCCCTCATTGACACCAGCGAGAAGGGTAGACGTGCGCTGCAAAGCGACCGCGATCCCGAGCCAGTTTGTTCGTATAAACGTGAGTGAATGCAGTCGACATGGATTCTTCCAATACAAGTAAGTAAGTTTAAAGAATATGTCGTATTATAAATTAATTTATAATTAACGTGTAAAATATGCTTTGTTATGAGTCCCAGGTTTGAAAGTTAATCTTTAAATGTTCATAAAAAAAGTCCCACTAGATCCCACTCTCGAATTACTTAACTGATTCATAATAATTGCCCCGTAATCAGGAGGTGCCCAAATGTGCTCTTTTTTGTAATTGGCCACTCTAGACTGGGGAAAAAAGGTCATTTTCTAGATTTTTTTAAACAAAATCTAAAAGTTATATTAAAAAACTATTTTTATATCTTTATTCTATGCACATTGAACTTTATTTCCAATTTAAAAAAAAAAATCAAAAATGACGTAACAAAATAAAGAAAATGGAGGTCTCTCTCGAAGCGTATGGCAAAACGGGCAAAAAGATCCTAGAAACAGCAATGGACCTGGTACAAAAAAGAAAATGTTTTCTGAATCTTTGATGGATACTCTAAAAAAATCCGGGCCGGATTTTGAAAATTTTTCGGGCTTAAATCCTCGTATAAAAACGTTCATAAAAAAGGAATGAAGCACATTAAAATAAAAACCCCTCGTATTATTGAAATTTTTGCATGCCTGGGTACGTTTTTTTTTAATGCCTTTTGCACATATCGTACAAACTGGATATTAAGAAATGACACAATCGCGGCGAAGACAAGTCGAAGGTCGAACTTCGCAAACAATCGATTCAAAAGGGATTCCGCAACAAGTTGGGACTATTGGTCGATATGCCAAAACAGGGGTACGGAAGTACGTACGACGGAAACACTGCGCCCCGTTTTTTTTTTAATGCCACACTTTCAGCCCTAATCACTGGAAGTGACGTAACCTTGATCAAGAAATTTCACGTCATTTTGCAGGCCTTATATTGTGGCTTTCAAATCAATATACCCAAATTTGAAGAGTATTGTATAGACACGGCCCGTTTGTACGTACAACTGTACCCCTGGTATTGCATGCCGACAACAGTGCACAAAATTCTGCTGCACAGCAAGCAAGATTCTTAAGGCTTCTATTCTACCGATTGGGCAAATGTCGGAAGAAGCCCCAGAATCTTGCAATTAATTTATAAAAATGTACCGCCAAGATTTTGCGCGTAAATGCAGTCGCGTCAAGAATATGGAGGACGTTTTTCGGAGGTTTTTGGTAGCGTCTGATCCCGTTATCTCCAATCTAAGAAAATTGCTAGTAAAGCAACTCAAGGTGTTAGACGCTGAGGCTCTGCAGCTGTTAGACACGCCGAGGTATGAATGTGGGAGTAGTGACAACGATTCTGTGAATTCGTCGGACGACGAATATTAAACATATACGTTATTATTAAGCTGTAATTACTAAAGATAAAGATGTTACTATTAAGATTTTACGATTTAAGAAAAAACATCCCCTGTATATGACATTTTAGAAAAATATGAGTATTTTTTAATTATTGTCCGCTATATTGGCTCCGCCATTTTGTTTTTTTTTTCTATTTTGACTAAACATTCTTAATAAGCACCTAAAAAATCCCCTGTATACGAAATATTAAGAAAATATGAGTATTTTTTAATTATTGTCCGCCATATTGGATCCGCTATTTTGTTTTTTTCAATTTTGACTAAACGTTCTTAATAAGCACTCAAAAAATCCCCTGTATACGAAATATCAAGAAAATATGACTATTTTTTAAATTTTTGTCCGCCATATTGGATCCGTCATTTTGTTTTTAATAATAATAGGTGACTGTACATTTGAGAAAATCGATATTGATGGCGAACAGATATGCAAAGGGGAGAAATATATAAGACAGAAGACGGATTGCGCGAGTAAGAGTGTTAAATATATATGGGGAATACTGAATCATATCGAGTTTGTATAGTTATATGTGAATTTATTATTAAAGAAAGCAATAGCTACCTAAGTGTAAGTGGAGATCCATGTATAGAGCAAATTAGAATCATTAATAAATCTGAAAAAATTGGAATAAGAACCTTATCCATCTTTAACTCTATATATCTTTCATGTTTCATTTCTTTATTTCCAGAGCAAATGTGTATATATTCATGGGAGTGTCAAGACATAATTCAGATATAGTCATAAATATAAAACTTATTAACTAAAAAACAATTTAAAATAGTGTGATTACAATTAAAAGTAAGAATTAAAAATAGCATGCACAAAAACATTAAATAAATAGTCAACAAATATATAGTTGACCGATAAAATGAATAATAATAGACAAGGTCAAGTATTAAATTAATGAGACAGTTTGACGTTTGTCTATCGCAAATTGCTATCACAGTGATATAGAAATTCTTGTACAGAGTAATACGAATTTTCTGTTAATAAATGTTTCATTCATTTAGTGAATGTTGGTCCATTTAGGTTTTTAAAATGTTTTGGAAGCACTTTATAAAGTTTTCTACACTGCACAATGTGCGAGTTATGGTAGTAAGAGTGTTGGTGTTTAGGTATTCTTAAAGTTCCTTCCCTAGTATTATATTTGTGAAAGACTTGACTATCTTCAAACAAATATATATTATTGTGTACAAATTTTACACTTTCATAAATGTACATTTATGAAAGTGTGTGTATGAAAGGCTGGCAAGTGGCATCATCCGCAACCGCTTGAAAAGCAAGCGACTACTGGCGTTCTGTTTTTGGTTACCTACTGCTCTAACAAGTCGTTTCTGCATAGTAAATGCTTTCTTCCAATTTTGCTCTGTCGTATTTGCCCAAAATATGATTCCATACGTAATTTGCGATTGACAGTAAGACATATATTCCACACGTGCAGCTTCTTCATGTAAGTCTTTCCGCGTAGAATAAATTAGGTATGAGTATTTTGTTATTTTTGAGCATAGATTATCAATATGATTATCCCATTTTAGATTGCTCAGGATAGTCATGCCTAGAAACTTTACTTGGTTTGATTCCTCTACCATTTCTACGTTCAAAAGGATATTTGTTTGGTCAGGTATTGATTTGTAATTAATGATATGAGTTTTTGCCACGTTTACGAGAAGATTGTTATTTTCCAACCAGATGCTAAGCTCATGTAAAACTTCGTTAGTGATATCATTTAGGTGAGATATTTCTTTATCACTGATGTTGATAGTAGTATCATCCCCAAACATCGTATTGTGGCTATTAATGGAAAGTGGTATATCGTTTATGAACAAAAGAAATAGTAGAGGGCTTAAAATACTCCCCTGTAGTAGTCCTACTGCCAATTCTATGGTATTTGACATGTGTACGTTATCATTTATATTGGCAGTTGTTACTTGGATCCGATTGTTGAGATATGATGCAAGAAGGCGATGATAATTTCCTCTTATTCCATAGTTATAGAGTTTGCTCAACAATAACTCATGTGGCATGCAATCAAATGCTTTTGTAAGGTCTAAAAAGAACGAAAGTACTTTTAAGTTTTTATCGATGTTGTCTAAGATATATTTTAGAAAATTCGCTATGGCATGTATTGTTGATCGCCCTTTACGGAAGCCGAATTGTTCCTTACATAAGATATTGTTGTGTTCAAAAAAATTATATAGTCTTTTACATACTATTTTTTCAAATATTTTCGAGAACGTCGGTAATATAGATATTGGTCGGTAGTTGTTTAGTAAATGTGGGTTTCCTTTTTTAATATCGGTGTAATTTTTGCCTGTTTTTAGTAGTGATGGAAATGTGCCTTCTGAAAGAGATAAGTTAATAGCGACGGTTAGTGGATTACTTATACAAGTTATTATTTTCCTAAGCATAAACGCTGTTACATTATCTATATCTAGAGAGTTACTGGGTTTCATTTTAAGTGTGGTTTTTATTATTTCATCTTCTGTCACTGGATAGAGAAATATGGAGCCTGTCACAAATGCGTTTAATGAACAATTTGAGTGAGTACTACTCATATGAATTTTGTTACCAACCGTACCAAAATACTGGTTCATCAGATTAACGATTTTAGGTGGATCTTCTACTTTCATATTATTTTCGTTGTCAATAATATAGCTCAGGGTTTCTGGTATATTATTTTGCGTTTTTGATTTTAAGATGTTCCATAACGTTTTACTTTTATTATTTGATTGATTTATTATCACTGAATTATAGTTTATTTTTGCTTGCTGTAGTAAATGACTGTATTGTTTTTTGAGATATTTGTATTTTATATGTAATTGGTTAGAGTTTGTATATTTCTACAGTTGGTAACAAAATTCCATATCATTTTTCATTTGTCGAAGTGAATCAGTGTACCATGGCGTTTTTGATTTAAAATTGTTTATAATTTTTTTCTTTTGTTGGACAACATTGATTGTATATGTCTAAAAAGTGTTTGTAAAATTTAGTGAAATAGTCTTCGGAGCTTTTGCACCCCTCTAATAGTAATAGATCAAGATTTATTTTTTTAATTGTTTTCTTCTTAAACTTTTCTTTTGTTTTAATTTGAATTAATTGGCCGTTATGGTCGGAAATATGGGTATCAATTACTCTTGTGCTTATATGTGGTATGTTTGTTATAATGTGATCTATGCAGGTTTTATTTGTATGAGTAATTCTAGTGGGGTCATTTATGGCTAACTCCAGATTATAACTATATAGTAAATGTTTAAAGGCAGGTGTTTTATTTTTATTTTCATTTAATATATCAATATTAAAATAACCACCGACCAATATATCAATGTTTTCCTTTATTAGGACATTATATAAAACATTCTCGAATATACGTAAGAACTGAAATTTCCCTGGGGTGGACGATAAATGCACAAAAAAATAATTTTCTTATTGTTCTGAACATATTCGGCACCCGCAATTTCGATCGATCCTTCCAAAGAACATTGATTGATATCGAGTCTACAGTTGAATTTGTGTTTGCCTGATGATAATATTGCCGCTCCTCCACAATTACGTCCCAGGCGATTAAATGATGATACCACTTAGAAGCCATTAATTTTGGGGAAAACTTCATTGTTAGAGACCCAATGCTCTGTAGCTAAAAACAAATTAACATTTAGTTCATCCAACATTATTTCTGTCTCATTAATTGATTGCATACTATGATGTAATATAGTAATTGATTCAAATATATTTGATGTTTGTGTTAGTCTTTCTTTGTTTCTTTTTTGCTCCTGTGAAAAAATCGGGTTACATAAGCTCCTTTTGGCCATATTTTGGGGTCCATTGCCTTGTCGAAATGATGCCTGTCGATTGTGACTTTGAATGATGCATAGTGTTGTGAAAATTTGGATGGCAGAGGCTCGCATATAACTTCTGGGAACTCTTTTTCCAAGTGTGTAATTATGTGTCCTTCTTGAGTTGTAGGGAGTAGACGCGAGACGTTTAAAATTCTTCGGAATAGCTGTTATGTTGTGTTTGCTTAGTGATTCACCAATTATTTCTTGTGAACAATATGTTTTTTTTATAATTTCAGGCATAAATAGGAGAAGCAAACTTCAATGTATAATATACAAGCGTTCAGAATACCAGCCAGACTTAACTCAATTTCCACATAGCAGTAGATATTTAGAATATGATAGTAGAAACGTAATCCTGATTCAAAACTGACTTCCAAATCTCTATCTTCCGCATTTCGCTGCAAATCCATTGGCGAAGTGAATGTGTAAGTTAAATCAAATATTTGTTTATACTAAACGACAACGAATAACACTTGCTGATATTAAAGAGGAATTTCGTTTAAATTATATGACAAAGGCATTGCTTCCAAATCATTATAAATAGACATATAATCAATTATAGAATAAAAGGTTTTAAATATTTGAATATCATAACAAAGGTTTGCAGACATTGTTAGAGATACAATCAACTTGTTTTTGATCTCACATTGCAAGAGATAATTTCTGTTTATAAGATTTAAATCTATTTAGATAATAACTGTGTTTTTACACTCTAAGACATGCATGAAATTTGTTTAGCAACATTTTGATATTTAATTAATTGCTCATTTAAACTATCTTGATTAGAACTAGAAAAACACTTGATTTGTTTCATAGAAAATTTATTATTACTTTTCCGACTAGTTTAGACAAGATTTTATTATCAAGGAGTAATTAATGATCTACAAAAGATTATGGTAATATATACAGGAAGTTTCTGTGACTCGGGGAATAAAATTAATCACGTACACTAGAGCGAAAATGATGACGATTCACGTAAAAAAATATTATAAAAGTTTTAAAATAACCAAGATACAACCCATCAAATTTAAGATATTATAACACATTTTTCTAAATATTATCAATACTATTCGTGGTTGGGTGTTGCAATTTGGTACATCCTAAACTAAGATCAAGAAAAATCCCTTAGGCAACTTATCACTTCGATCGGACCGCGGGAACCACGCTATACAGGGTGTTCCTAAAATTTGTTTGCTCAGAACTTTTTTGTTTGGACGTAAATCTACATTTATTCTTGCAATTTTAATAGAAAATTTATTTTAAAAACTTTTATTTCATTTGGAAAATTTTGATAAAGAGTGGCAGCTTTTTAGATAAAAGAAAAAGTGTTAGTCTCTGATTTCAATCGTAACCAACAAAAAACCAAAAATCCTCGGAAAAATCTGATTCGGCGATGTCAATTGAAACACGAAAACTAAGCTAATAACCATTATTTGCATAATTAATTATTTCTAATTTCAGATTTAGTTGAATCCAACTTTGGCCAAAAATATTATTGTTAAAGGGTTTCAGTTTTTTCGAGGAAGACAATTTAACACACAATAATAGTGTTAATAAATATTCTGATAAATCAATAATATGCCGTGTAAATGGTTAGTGCCTAATCAATAAAACGGATAATTTAGAGATATTTGCTAACCAATATATACCTGATGTAATATGTATTGTAGACAATCCCATGAACATGGTGGTTCGCTGATTTATATAAAAGTAAATAGCAAGTTTACAGCTAAAGAAATCAAATACTATAAAGAAATAAATGTCGATATTCACTTTCAATGCAATTTTAAATGTTGCATAATTAATATTTACAGGTCACCTAGGGGTGATTCTATTACGTGTTTACTCAAATTAAGAGAGATAGTTCAATATTGTAGTAATTTGTCTCTAAATACTTAACTTTGTGGAGATCTCAAATTTTTATAAAAATAATTTACAAAAACAGTTATTAATGGATTTGTTCTCATGTTTTCAACTGCATTGCACATCTAATGAACCAACTCGTATCTCTATTAATAACATTAATTCAATTTCCAAATCTAAAATAGATTATATAGTCACAAATGTTACTATCCTACGGTGGTGCAGCCTAATATAGGTGACCACCTTGAATTACTACTTGAAACGATAATTCTTAACAACGTAACTAAGTCAAATCAAAACTCTGGCAATGCGTACCACCGAAGGTTAACACATCATAATCTTGATCTATTGTTTGAGTTTCTCAATCAATTAAATTTCAATATAGTATAATACCTACCTTAAATGATGTAGATGAAGCGTGTGAGGAATTTGCATCAACACTAATATGGGCTAAGAATGTAAATTGCCATGTAAAAAAGAAATCATCGAATAAAAGACTTATTAAAAAATAGATCACTAATGAAATAATAGTAGCAAGCAAATCATGGAATATAATTAAAACTTATTATTCTAAAACAAAATGGAATAGAAATTAAGGATTCAAAGCAAATCTGCGACATACTTGCAAAACAATTCTTGAGTGTCACAGAAACCAACATACACAATCATATGCAAAGGCAATAAATCTAGTCAATGTACACGGGTAATGAAACTTTAAATAGTTTTTACTAGAGAGAAATAAGGGCGGACGAATTATTCAAAATTATCAAAACCCTTAAAAATAAACCGAATCTAGGTCTTATAGATATACCGACGAAAATAATAAAACGAAAAGCTCCTGCAATTGTCACACCACTAGTGCATATAATAAATAATTGTGTAGATCCTAAATACATTATCAAAAATAATAGAAAAAACTTTATATAAGAATGACCTAGTTCCTAAACAAATTCAACTTATTTTCTGAAGTACAGCTTGGATTTTTTTGGGAGGCTAGATCAACGGAGAGTGCAGTGTTTTTTGACTTGACTAAGGCCTTTGACTGTATAGAATTATAATTTATTATTGAAAAAGCAGAATCACTGAGCTTCAGGGGGAAATATCTAAACTGCTAACATCATTCTAAAGCGGCAGTGGATTATACGTCAAAGTCTCGAACAATTGCTCGTCTTTTCACAACATTGTGTTCGGGGTCTCTCAGGGAACAATGCTGGAACCTCTAATATTTTCTATTTTTATTAACGACATTGCTGATTTCGTATATAGCTATCCAATGGTATTATATGCTGCGGCATATCAGCAGTTGTCTTCAGGCTTATCAGAAAATGATTTAGAACACAAAATATTAAAACTCTAACTTCAAAAGTATATGAATATTGTAATAAAAACCTTCTCATCCTCAATGTCAACAAGACGGTATACTTTTATTTTAAACATTGCAAAGTAGAAGATCATATATCCATTATATATTAATATTTAAAGTTAAGTTTAAGTTTCTCTGTAAGTAGATTTGTATCTATTGAGAAATAAATAAATAAATTAATTAATTAATTAATATATAATGAAATGATACTTCAATCGCAAAATCATTCAATATTTTAGGTGTAGATGTTGATTATAAGTTGAGATGGGAAATCCACGCTGATAACCTTACCAAAAAACTTAATAAAGCGTACTATGCAATATTTAAACTAAGAAATAATAAATATTTATTATAGCCTAGTGTATTTAAGTATTTATTGCCCTGAATATGCTATTACGGCTTACATATAATTTTAAAACCTCTGATTCCTGCAAGTCAATATTCTTAAATTGAAATGTTTCCTCATTTTTCTAAACGCATTCACAACCCTAATTCAAAACAATTTAAATCGAGTCAATGCATTGTTGATAGAAAAAAGTTATTTTGTGCACGAATGTCTGAACAAAGTAATAATATAATTTTTAACGTGTTGTGTATTTGTGTTACATTTCAATCTGCATGTAACTTATATTAATATTTATTTTAACTTGTATATCCTTTTATGATGACGTTAATATCAAATATATATATATTATTATTATTGTTTAAATTTAATTTTACTTGACTTAATAAAATACAGGTAATTCATAGAACAATGTTGTCAATGCCCACTCAGATTTTTCAGAAGATTTTTCGTTTTTTATTTGTAACGATTGAAATCAAAGACCAATAACAGTGTTAAAAGTTTCTAGAATTAATTTTCTTGTGGAAGAATAAATGTAGATTTATGAGCAAACAAAAAAGTTCTGAGCAAACAAATTTTAGGAACACCCTGTATAGCATAGTTTCCGTGGTCCGATCGAAGTGACAAATTGCTTAAGGAATTTACTTGCCTAAACTAACATGCTGTACCAAATTGCAGCATCCTACCTTGAATAGTATTGAAAATATTTAGAAAAATGTGTTTTTCTTTCTTAAGTTTGATGGCATGTATCTTCGTTATTTGAAGACTTATATAATATATAATTCTGGTACAGCTGAGAAGGTGAAATGTAAACAGTGCGACCATTTCTGGTATTTGTTGTATGTGATGAGTTTGTTATTATTTGTTAGTCACCACGACAGGCCCCGTTGGTGCGAATTGTGTATCCCATGTTATTTTCCCTACTGTATGATTTATTTAATTAATGTTATTTTTATTTATTATTTTCATCATGGTTAATAAATGTGGTATTTGCTTCCAAGGAATCACTCCTAAAACACCATATATATTAAATGCAACGGAGCATGCAAAAAATCGATTCACATTCGCTTTGGTATCTCATGGCTTAGTTATTAAACCCCAAAAGGTTATGAGGTTGGGTAAAAATAAAGCAAGAGATGTTTTGAAAAGTAATACACTTAACAATGATCGAAAACATCAATCGCACTTTGAAACATATCAATCTGGATCTGGATTGAGTTTGCCACGGGTGATCAAATCATTGACCAGAGCACTTAGGCCTCACTAGGCTCGTTGTGCCCCCCTGACTGGGACAGCCCTGCGTTGTTCTACCACTCATTTAGCCACCCAAGGTGGCGAGCAAATGACAACACAACGCTTGGACGGTTATTCCTTATGTTGGTCATGTTCGGCCAGGGCTCCCCTAGCATGGACTCTCTAAGGTGGGCGAGAGCCGGGCAGAAGGATATCACATGTTCCACTGCCTCGTCCTCTTTTTCACATGCTCTACATATGGGGGTTTCCACCAGTCCCATAGTAAACCAGTGTTTCCTTAGCTGACAGCGACCCGTAAGGATACCTGTGATAAGACGCCGATTCCCCCGGGATAGTCGCAAATAAAATTCAGCTGTTTTCAGATTGGTTGAGCGTATTGCTTCCTTGGCCTGTCTGCAGCCTGAGGTGTTGTCCCAACGTTGTTTTAGCATCTTGAGAGTATTCTGTATGAGGAGGCATTTCGGTGTTGGCGCGATCGGGGGCCCGTTCGTGGTATCACTGAGAACCGATCCAGCTCGCGCCAACTCGTCTGCCTTGCTGTTGCCTTCTTCATTATTGTGTCCCTTGATCCAGCTCAGCGTAATACTGTTTGTTTGTGCAGCTTGCTTCAGGGTGTTGTGACATTCTTTTACTAGTCTTGAGGTGATCTTGTGACCACTCACTGCTACTATTGCTGCCCTACTGTCTGTAAGGATTTGGATGTTCCTATCACGGATGTCACGGTGTAGGATTTCTTTCGCCCCTTGGATGATGCCAACTATCTCTGCTTGCAGAGTAGTTGTGTGCTTCTCTAGGGGTATAGCTAATGAGAGGTCCATTTGTTGCGAGTAAATTCCCCACCATCTACACTCCCGGTTCCTCTTTTTATCGATACATTATAGGGTCTATTGAAGACGTAGCAGGGTGGCAAATTGTCCGTCTTCCTTCCAAGGAAGGGTGTCTTCTTGACAGCCTCCTCTAAAAGTGACAGTGTCTGCCAGACCTGCCTCCTTTGTACCAGAGTCCAACTGAGTTTAGGCGCAGTGCTGCCGCCGTGGCCATCTCCTCTACGTATAAGTCGAGAGGTGGAAGGCAGAGCACTGCTTCCATTGCTGCAGTGGGTGTTGTTCGCATTGCTCCGGTCGTGCTGAGGAATGCTATCCTTTGTAACTGACTAAGCTGCTTTGCTGAGGTTTTCTGTCTGGCCCTGGGCCACCAAACCAGTGCTCCATAGAGTAGCATTGGTCTTACTACCGCTGTGTACAGCCAAAATGCTATCTTGAGAGATAGCCCCCATGTCTTTCCCACAGCCCTCCGGCATTGCCAGAGGGAGACGCATGCTTTTTTACATTTCATTTTGAGATGTGTTTCCCATGTCAGCTTGCCGTCGAGGATCACTCCCAGGTATTTGACTTCTGACGACAATGTTAACTGGGTGTTGAGGAGCTTAGGAAGCTTACAAATCAATTATTTTAAACAAATTAAAAGTGAACCCGAGAAAAAAAAATAAAGGGAGAACCAAACTTAATTATTAAATTAAATAATGAAGTTCCGTTACAGTTAATATTGTGCCGCAAATTATAAAAGTATATTATCAGAATGTGAGTGGAGCACGTACAAAAATTAAAGATTTAATGTTTCAAGTTAACAGCAATAGTCTAGACATAATAATTATTACTAAAATCTAATTTTGTGAGGAAATTTCAAATAGTTAATTACATTTGATTAATTATAATATACAGGGTCCTGCAACAGTGCGTCGGGCTTTCCTAGCGCCTTTCTCGTGAGAGATAGAAAAAAATGTTTCGTATAAAAATTTATTGATTTAAAAACCTCTATGCCGTAAAATTATATTCAAATATACAGGATGTCCCAATTTTGCGGTATAACAAAAGCAAACATTTTTTTTAATGGAACACCCTGTATATTTTTTCATTTTCTAATTTGGATAATATTTTATTACTTGAACCTTTTTTGGTTTTTAATTTCGATGTGGCATTTCCGAGTTATTAATGTTTTTCTGAAAAAAATGTAAAAAGCAGATGTTCACAAAAAAAAAATTATTTTGATGTTCTATTTAAAATTTAAGAAATTTTCTCTTTCCTATATTTGTTCATAAGTACTGTTTATGTACCAGTGTTAAAAATTTTTACTTTTGAGGAACCCTGCCTTTGTATCAGACACGCCATTTTCTAAAATTTCAAATTGTCGTAACTCTTTTTTTTTAAATGGAATCATATATTTTTTTAAATTTTATATTATTCTGTATCTAATTTTCTACAAAAAATATTAAGTATACCCTATACCTAAAAGTGATATTTTTCAAGATATAAAAGAATTTATATTTCAAACGGTCCTTGAATGCGAATTTGTTTTTGAATAGATAGCCATGACTGAAAAAAATGCATCTGTCAATTAAGCAATTAGTTTGACATGTAAATGGGAAGTGTGAATTACAAAAAACAAAAGTATAAAGCCTATCATCAACGAGGAAAGTGCTATTAACAGCAACTGAGCATCCCAACGTGAACCAAAAAGACATTGGTGAAGGAACTGGCATAAGCGAGAGGTCAAAACAAAGCATTCTGAAGAAAAATCGATATCATGCATATCATATTCAGCTACATCAAGAACTGAGTAATACTGATTTTCAATTTCGTTCCGAATTTTTTTTTTCTGGGGAAGACAGAAAATACAGGAGGATCTAGCGTTTTTCTAATATATTTTATTCACGGATGAGGCGTCATCCCATAACAATGGATCTGTCAATAGGTACAATTTTTACTATTATTTAACTGATAATCCGCATGTTATGAGACAAGTTGATCATCAGCATCGAATGTCTGGGGCGGAATTTTTGGAAACCATGAAATATCAACATTTCTTCGAGGGCCACCTCAGTAGGTCTATGTATTTGTACTTCTTGCAAATTGAATTACCTGGAACGTTAGCTAATATACCCTAACTAACAAGAAACAGGGTGTGGTTTTAACAAGACGAAGCACCTGCCCAATTTTCACAAGACGTGAGGGCATTTCATTTTTCCCAACCAGTGGATTGGTAGGAATGGACCCACCAAATGGCCTGCTAGATCTACGGATCTAACAAAACCTGAGATTGTTTATAAGGAATCACCAACAGCACCAATGAATATGCACCAACGAATTGTGGAAAAGTCTTTTCAGCGGCGAATTAATTCGTGCCTAAATGAAAATGGAAGACATTTTGAACATTTACTGTAGTATCGTCTCTCTTTTGTATTAATGATTTTGTTATCTTTCACTTCTTTGGAATAAAATAATGAATCGTATTATCTGTTTCTGTTTATCTCACATTGACACTTACTTACATTTTGTTAGTTACTTACAGCATGATCAACTCCGTACATGTAGTATAATTAAATGGTTATTTTTGTGAAAACTATTAAATATCTCAACAACTATGGAGTTTAGACATAGTATTATTTGCAAAGTTTGGCATTTCTTTCTAATCTAATCGAATAATAAGAAAAATAATTGTTTTCGCCTATCTGGGTAGCGCTGAGCATAAATTCTTTAGGCTTGCAAACAAATAATTCCATCTTCTCCAGTAGCATATATCACATCAATTAATTCTTCTCAAAAATAGCATTGTTATAATCACCTACAATGCAACCATACATACCAAACTTATTGTTTAATTGACAGATGCATTTTTTTTCAGTCATAGCTATCTATTCAAAAACAAATTCGTATTCAAGAACCGTTTGAAATATAAATTCTTTTATATCTTGAAAAAATATCACTTTTAGGTATAGGATATGCTTAATATTTTTTGTAGGAAATTAGATGCAGAATAATATTAAATTTTAAAAAATATATGATTCCATTAAAAAAAAAAGAGTTACGACAATTTGAAATTTTAGAAAATGGCGTGTCTGATACAAAGGCAGGGTTCCTCAAAAGTGAAAATTTTTAACACTGGTACATAAACAGTACTTATGACCAACCATAGGAAAAAGAAAAATTCTTAAATTTTAAATAGAACATCAGAAATATTTTTTTTGTGAACCTCCCCTTTTTACATTTTTTTCAGAAAAACGTCAATAACTCGAAAATGCCACATCGAAATTAAAATCCAAAAAAAGGTTCAAGTTATAAAATATTATTCAAATTAGAAAATGAATAAATATACAGGGTGTTCCATTTAAAAAAATGTTTGCTTTTGTTATACCGCAAAATTGGGATTCCCTGTATATTTGAAAATAATTTTACGGTATGGAGATTTTTAAATCAATAAATTTTTATACGAAACATTTCTCTCTATCTCTCACGAGAAAGGCGCTAGGAAAGCCCGACGAACTTTTGCAGGACCCTGTATAAATCAAACAAATCGCACAATCCATGGGGAAATTGGAGGTGGTGGAATACTGATCGCAGTAAAGAGGTGTTCTAGGTCTTCTTTAATTATATCTGATAACAGAATTAAACATTTATTTGTATCAATAACTTTTAATAACATTAATTTTATTATCGACGGGTTATATATCCCTCCAGGTTCCCCTTCTGCTTTGTATGAGGAACACAGTAAAGTTGTAGAATCTTTATATTAACATCATATAAAGATTCTACAACTTTACTGGAATCTGGAGGGATATATAATAATTTTTTAAAGATCTTAATTATAATCTTACTGAAATGGAATTGCAATATATTGATAGATAAATAATATTAATGTTAACCTATCTGACAATAATTTACTAAATACTAGTTCTCATCACCATGCTTATTGTTTAAATTTTCCTACTAAAATTCCACGAGATAAATTATTATGATCTAAATTTTTTTGATGCAGTAAATTGAACTGATATTTTGGAAAATTAAGATATTGATAAAATTGTCTATTTTTTTAATAAAATAATTCAAGTAGGCATCGCTTCCTTCATTCCATTTAAATTTATTCGAAATAACAAATTAAATTATCCTAAATGGGCAACAAAAGAATTACGTGAACTCATTACGAAGAAAAAACGAACAAAGTGGATCACTTTCTGACTATGAATTTTTATTAAGAACAGTATATCACATATTTTCGACAAGAACATGCAAATAAATGATTCGATTTAAAAAATCAGTCTTAGGCAAGTATTTAACGTCATAATGAATTTAAAAGACAGCTTTTCATCAGGTGCTGATGGAATCCCTAGTGCTATTATTAAAAAATGTGTATAGACATTTAGTATCCCAATACACATAATATTTTCAAAATCAGTCTTTAGGTAAATTTCCTATAAAATGGAAAGATAGTTTTCTCAAGCCGTATTTAAATCTATCGAACGTAAAAATTATCGTGGCGTATGTAAAAGTCTGGAATTCCCAAATTATTCGACAAACTTGTCGGTGATCCTTAGATGTCTCGCCAAGTGATAACTTGTAACCAAAATGGATTTTTGTCAGGCCGATTTACTGTTACGAATTTGCTCAGTTATAAATAATTTCTGTCAAATGCCTTGGAAAAGAATTGCCAAGTAGGTGCAATTTTCCAAAGCTTTTGACCGGGTGAACCATAATATTTTATTATTTAAATTAAATATCTTTAGGCTCTAATGACGTTACTATATCCTTAATAGAATCGTTCTTAATTGGTCGTTGACTTAGCGTAAAAATAAATAATTATGAATATAAATTTTTTGATGTTAGTTCAGGGATTCCGCAAGGCTCGTACGGTGGTCCTCTATTCTTCCTCTTATTTGTAAATGACATTCAAAATATAATAAAAAATTCCAACTTTCTCCCCTATGCGGACGATCTTAAATTATTTAAAACTATTGCTTTACTCAATGATTGCATACAATTATAAGTGGACTTAACCCGTATTAATACTTAGTGTTATGAAAACTTATTATTGTATACATTATTTTATACATTAGTAAGTGCAATTTTATTTCATTTAATCGAGGTAGAAGATATACTGATGTTACATATATGATAAATACTTAAATTAATAAAAAGTAAATATTATTAAATATTTGGGGGTATTATTTGATGATAGATTAAGTTTTAAACAGCATATTTTATTTATCTGTGATAAAGCAAGAATAATGTTAGGCCCTGTTTTACATACATCTAAAGATTTTAACAGTAATTGTTTAAAAATCCTATTGTGTTACCTTATTCATTGTCATCTCGAATATGCTTCTCCTGTCTGGTCTCTTCAATTCCAGGTTCAAATCAAATCAAATATTTATTAGTGTTTAACAAGACATGTTTTATTATTAATGAATATTGACATTATTACTTTACTGTATGCAATATAAGTTAAAAACAGCAAAAGAGTATACAAGTATACGAATATATTGGTGGACATGAGACTGCTGGTCATTAAAGAAATGTTTTAGCTGCTTCTAAAGTACCACGAATGAATAACTTAAAAATAAAATATAATAAATTAAACAATAAATTAATAAAAACTACAAGGATAATAAATATGTAATATGTAAAGGGGGTAAAAAAATCACATTAATAAAAAATTAATTAAAATTATAAAAATTAAAATATTATTAAGTTAAAAACATAAAATATAAGTAAAAACGTCAGACAGTTAAAATGCTAAAATAGTGAAACATTTAAATGTTTCTAGTTACAGGATAAAATTCGAGACATTCAAATATTCAAATTAAAAACCCTTAATTGAGAAGTGTAAAAAAAACTTAAAACCAACAGAATTAAGGGCTAAAGCAATTAAAAATTATGAGTTAAATAAAAATAATAATAAATTAATAATAAATAACAGAATAAATAACAGAATAAATATGACAAACAATACAGGTTAAAGTACTATAGACTAGATTTAAAATTAAATTTGAGATACTCCTCCCAACTGTAAAATGCTTTCCTAAGTAAAAATTCTTTAATTGTTGTTTGAAATTTTATCAGAGATAGGTATTTAATATTGTCTGAAAGTACATTGTAAAATTTAATGGCATAAAATCGAAAACCCGTTTGTGATTTTGTTAATCTTATCGATGGTGTGTAGATCTTCGACTCTTGCCTTGTGTGATGGTCATGTACATTAGAACAGCTTTGATAAAGTGTAATATATTTTTTCATATAGATGAGGCAGTCAAGGATATATAGACAGGGCAACGTAGCCAAATAATGCGAATCGCTTTCCGCTGTAGTCCGAAAATACGATGCCTTATCGCCGAATGACCCCACACGATCAATCCATAAGATATGAGGCTCTGGCATAAAGAGAAATAAGCCACTCGTAATATGTCTGTTGATACGGTTGTTGATAGATTGCGTAGAAGGACAATATTAGAGCATAGTTTGCTCGACAGAGCATCGCCTTGAGTTGCCCATGTTAGTCGACTATCTATATGCACACCTAAGAATTTAGGTGATTTGTTTTCATGCACATTCTTTGCCAGTGTAAAAGTTAGTGTGGTTGATTTGCTGCTGTTGAGTTTAAGCCTATTATTAAGGAACCAATCTGAGGCCATTGTAAATGTTTGATTGTCTGACTCGGTAACCATATTAAGCTATTTGGATATATTAATTAGTGTGGTATCATACGCATATAGAATAATATCCGCGCTACCTGCCGATTCTGGCAAGTCATTGATATATATCAAAAATAGCAGAGGTCCCAGAATGGAACCCTGCGGTACACCATGTTTTATTAGGAGGGCAGAAGAAATATTATTATTTAGTATTACACTTTGCGTTCTATCGGAAATATATGAATTAATTAAGCGACAGCTGTCTGGGTGTAAGTTATAAAAGTATAGCTTTCGTAAAAAAAAATTGGTGAGAGACACAATCAAATGCTTTCGAGAGATCTAAAAAGCTTGCTTTCGATATTGAACCTTGTTCGAAGGAGTCTACTATCATTTCTGTTAAATTTAATATTGCGTCAGTTGTCGATCGCCCTTTTCTAAAACCAAACTGGACGTTTCGAAGAAGCTGTGAGTTTTCAAAATATTCGATCAATTGCAATTGAAGAATTTTTTCGAATATTTTTCCAAATATAGGCAGCAGCGAGATTGGTCTGAAATTAACAGGATTATTAAGTTGACCTTTCTTATATACTGGAATGACTAACGCTCTTTTAAAAGATTCTGGAAATATTTAGTTTCGAATACACATATAACACAGCTTTGTTAATGGTAATATAATTGTATTCAGTATAGCCTTAACAACATCACAACAGAGACCATAAATATCCTTACTTTTACTATTATTTAAACCACTTATAACATTCCTGGCAGTATTTACAGAAATCTCAGAAAACTTAAAATATTCATCACAGTTGAGAGGGTTTCTACACATTAAAATTACAGGGTCAATGTCAGAATCTGGTAATGCATTCAAAATTCTATTAGAAATTTCGGATAAAAATGTATTAAATTCAGATGCAGTAATGTTCGGCGCCTTTATATTTGCGTGTAGTGATCTTTGAGAGTTAATAATATCTTTTTTAATAGCATCATTAATATTGAATCAAACGTTAAAATCGGCAGCCAAAAACACATTCTTATTATTAATACTTATATTATCCAACACCTTGGAAAGCCTAAATAAAAATTTATTAAGATCACCAGTAGGTGATCGGTAAACTGCTAGTATAATATTGTTATGTACTTCAATGCCAGCAATCTCAGAGTCCTTTTCAGAGGCGTAGGTATAACAAGTTAAAACATTATACTTGATATTATTTTTTACCATAATTAACACCCCACCGCCAGAGGATAATCTCCGGGAGTACTGGGTAGGTACATGGAAATTAGTTAAAATGACGGACAAATGCATAATATTGAGATATTTAGTGTTTTGTTATTTATTATAATATCAATCTGGCTTAATTTATTAGTAAGTGACTGTATGTTTATGAATAGACAATTTAAACGTACGACGCTACTCGATTCGTTGTTAAAATTCAGTTTTTTGGTGATGATGATGAAGCTATCTCGGTAATATTAAAATTATGGGACTCCTTTGCCTGCGGATATTTTAAAATATGTTTGATCATTCTATATTTATACTTATTGCCGACGTAAAAATTGTTGTTAGAGATTGTCTTATTCTTTATGTATACACAGTTAAGGTTAGTGGCGCAAGTATGAAGCTGATTATTGATTGAAATAATTAATTTGTTTAAAATTTGTCTATCTCTCCAAAGGGGATTCTCAATAAAATAAACATTTGTTTTTTGTGACACTACTGTTCAAAGATATTTAATCTGATTAATATCAGTATGACGTCCCTTTATCGCATCAACAGTTCCAGCCATGATGAGAACATGATCTTTATGTGTAAAGTCACTCGTCAAATCTTTAATTTGTTCGATAACAGCAGATAAAGTGGCTTTTGGTTTGTAAACTGAGAGGGTTGCTGGGGAATTAACAAATTGACTCACAGCATTTCTAAGTAACTGTCCCATATTTCTGCCGTGGTTATCACTCAAGACGAGAATCCTGGAGTTGTTTTGAAAATTATGACGTTGGGAAATCTTCTTGTTTTGAAGAACATCTAATATATCAGCCATTTTATCTGTTTTTATTTTTAGTTCTTCATTTTCATGTGCTATTCTGTTTAATTAATGAGATTTATTATCTACTTGCATCTTCAATATATTACAATTTTTGCATGTTTAATTATTTTTATTAATAAAAGTGGATGGTGACAATTTTTTTATTATTGCAGGCTGTCGTTGAGGGTTTTTGTAATTGTCTAATTCATCCTGTAAATCAGTATTACTTCGTTTAAGATTCATTAATTCATTATTGACGCTTTTAATGACATTTTCCAATTCATTAATTCAATTTATCAAGTGTTCTTCACCTTCTAGAGCTTCATTTTCGATCAACTTAATTCGATTCGTTAGTTTTTCAATATGACTCGTTTTATTTTTAAGCTCAATATTTAATTCATCAATAACGTCTTGTTTTATTGATTTAAAACTATTATTTAGTGAAGAGTTATTTAAAGTTCGTGCACAACAAATTATTTTATGATCACCCACGAATTTAATTTTTTTGATTTTATTTTTGCAGGCTGAGTGATAAATATTGTGACAGTTAATGCATACATAGTTCTTAAAAACAATATTGGACGACCACGGAAATAAAATAATTAATAAAGAAGTAGAATTAGTAGAAACTACAGTAAATTAGTGTGAATACTATATGCAATCTATTATACACCCTAGACAAATACGATGTATTGTCTCTGTTCTAGGTTATAATAATATTAAACAGATAAAAACAATATATAAAATTAGTCTAGGACTAAAACTTGATACCTTGGCAACTTATGAATTCACTTTAGCCACTTTTGAGTTTTAAAACACAATTGAAATATATAAACTTTGCACTTTAGTTCTCACAATACGACCTGATGATTCGCAGTGATATTTAAATAGAATTGAACTTATTCAAAATAAATTCTTTCAAACTATGGAATGGATGCTAGGTCGACAACCTATAATCGGATCATACTCTGATATAAAAAATGAATTACGGATGACCGTAGAATATTTACTGACTTGTGCACTCTGTTTAAGATAGTTAACGGCATTAGTGACTGCCCAGATTTACTAGGCCAGCTTGATTTTTGCACTTCTAATTCAACACGTACTTTTAGAAACAGCCCTCTATTTAGAACTGGAGTTAGCAACACCAACTTTGCCCAAAATAATAGTTAAATGATGAGATGCACCAAAGACTTTGCTCAATATCCTTGGTTTAACCTATTTCCTGGATCCTTCAATTCATTCAAACAGAAACTTCAACGTTACTGTGCCTACATCAAACAAGGTAAAAAGAAAAAATGGAACTGAAAGCAATAAATTGAACATTATTCACAGCATCTAAAATTTAGGTTTATTACACAAAAACTGTGAATTTTAGGATTGCATTATCATGTTTGTCATATGGTTTTCTTTTAGGTTTAATTTATTTTAGTATTGTAGGTTAATGTTTCAAATTTATTGTATTTGTTTATTCAAACGGGATTTCCCGTAAATAAAATATTATTATTATTAATAATTTTGTTACACGAACCGTCATCATTTCCGCTCTACTACATGTGGTTAATTTTATACCCCGAGTCACAGAAACACCTTGTATATATGGATTACAATTTCAGGTAATAATTATGGCTTTACTAATCTCTAAGCTGTCCCTGTAATTAAGATTCCGATCTTTATTACCCGAATACTGTACTTTTACATATATTAGCAAAATGAGCTAATTAAGGTTGACAGGTAAGTTGTATAGCTAAAAGTTTAAAATTTAAGGTAGAGAAGTTATGCTTACTCGTTGTTTTAGCAAAAAATATTTAAGAAATATTTGGCGTATTTAATGATTTATTATTTTTCTTCAATTTTTTTTTAATAAATAAATTCACACAAACTATAATTCATTATGTAATTTGTTTACAGATTTATTTTCTAATAATAATACCTGCTGATGAACTGGAAAGATCTGTGAACACTTTCACATTTCCGCAAATATTCCAACCTGTTCTACTTTCAATTTTATTCGCGGAATGCGGTACAAGTGATTCCGTATATGAGATTGAGCTTAAACATCTTACGGATGCAGGTGCGTTTTATGAGTTATGTTGTAAAATTATGAATCCGGTGTGATACCCGAACTCGTGTTCGCAGCGATAATCTCTAATTGATTACCACACCTGCATATGGTCATACTTATTTATGTATTTAATTATTTACAGATTATGTTTCCGCCAATAAATGGATTTTATCTTTATTAGTAAACATTTTATTAGTACGTTATTAATTATGTAATAATACCAACAGAATTTAAATAAAATTTTGTGGAAATAAACAATATTGGTTTTATATTCTCTTATTTAAATTTAAATTTACACTATTTGATAAAGACATATGGTTTTATCATTGACAATATTTTTAGAAAATAACGATCAAAAACTCAATTTTTTTATAAAGAATATGACTTTATTTTACCAGTTTATTTAAAATTACACGTTAGTTTCATCTAACAGATAGTCATTATCAAAGATAAAGTGTTTAAAATTACGAAATTCAACCTATTATTATTATATTCGAGATGTACCACAAAGTAAAAGCCTCCACAATTAAACAACCCATTTTTTATATTACTTCCAACATTGCCTAATTTTATATATGAATAATTTCTAAAATAATATTTAAATAATTCCATGAATTTAATTAGTAAAATGTATTCGAATACAGTTATTATACTCACATTTAATTAATCATTTTATTGATATACATTGTAAGGTACTTTAGATAAGCTAAGTGAAATTTCATTATTACGATAAAGGTGCTTAAAGCAAATATTTAGTTATAAAGTGGGTTCTAATTATGCTGATATAAAATCAAACACGTTTACTATGTATCCCCATTAATATTTAAACTATTAAGTTCTGATCTTGACATTTATAAATTGCTCGTAAAGGTTGGAGCTAAAACAGTGCGGCAGATTGAAAAATGGCGATGTGACCATCATATTACTTTTCCTGTATTTTTGTCGAAAACTATGAGGTTTACGTAAAACGACTATTCTTAACAATTTGCTCAATTTTGGAAGTAGATGTTTACTCGAGGTCCTTTTTTGATTTTTCCCGAAATTTTTCTTTAAATTTGAAAAATATTACATAACTTTTCAAACAAAAATTAAAGGATATAAAAAGCTGATCAAGTTTCTGGGTGTCCTATAACCCACCCTCTAATCAGTAAAACATAAGCGAGGATTTTAATTAAAAGTTGTAAAACGTAAATAAACATAATATTATTGCCAATTTTAATTGGTGGGTGTAAAAAAGTAAATCATAAGCAAATGTTTTAATTAAAAAATTGTAAAATATAAATAAACACAAAATAATTTTTAGAGATTTATTCATACAAACTTTTCAAATAATTTTTGACGATGCTTTACTGTTTGGAGGGTGATTTAGAGGCCACCCACCTACCCTACATATACATGATAACTTTAAACACTAATTGTTGATGATTTTGCTACAAAAAACAATAAAATATAATAAAAATGTGTTTCATCATGTCGTATAGGCACATAAATAAAGTTAAATTAATAGAAACGGAGATATATGACATTAAAATGAATGCAATGTAGTCATGCCGTTACAAATTAATAATTTATTACCAATAAACAATGAATAAAACGCTTACTATGTTTTTAACCACTATAATTTATTATAATATATAAATATATTACAATTTGTACGACTTAAGTTTCGACTTTTGACGGTCATTATCAAGTTGATAATGACCGTCAAAAGTCGAAACTTAAGTCGTACAAATTGTAATATATTTATATATTATAATAAATTATAGTGGTTAAAAACATAGTAAGCGTTTTATTCATTGTTCATTATGAATTACCACATAGTAACGGTCGCAACCATCATTATTATTACCAATACTTATGAGAATTAACAAGAAACTAATTTCAACGATCTTTATCAATCTATGTCAAGATGACTCAAGCCAAAAAACGGTATATATAATGTACACTTGGCCAGTATTAGGTATTAGGATTATTAAGATGACCTTCAGTGGGTTGTTTTCTCACAGCAATAGTGTATAGTGAATCTTGCTCATTCCGAATGCGAGATTTTGTTAATTATTATGTATTTGATGCATAAGCTTGCAGTTTTTTATCAGTTTTGAACAAATAAATACGTCAACAGAATTATAATTTATAGACATCAATGTTTGATCAAAATATTATTGGCAATATAGTATGAATCATATAACGCAAACAAATTGCAAGGCCATAAGACTACATTTAATTTTATAATAAATGAGTTACGAACTTTAATGAAACTGCACTTTGTCAATGGCACAAACAAGTGCATTTTCTTAGAAGTACCTAATTACAAGATGTATCATAATGTAATGGCTTCTACCATTAATCAGATGAAATGAAGTTTAGAAGCATATCAAGTTATTCAATTTAGAGATCTTGTCAAATAGCAACGTTGTATATTAGCATCATTTAAATTAGTTTTAATTTTTATTATTTATAGTAAGTTGATTTAATTTAATTTTAACATGTAATATATATTATTGTCCATGATGACTTGAGGACCACATAACACTGGATTGGATATGTCTTAAATAATAACTTCATACGTAAATGACGAATTTACACTATTTTCTCGCATATTTACTTTTATATAAATCATGTATTAGTGTGAAACCAATATTAGAAAATTAATTTAATTTAAGCTATTAAATGTAATTTGATACTTAAATATACGTCAACTAGGGGTGAGTTGCCAACAAATTGGCTTTAGCTAATGTAATCAAGGTGACTATTTCAGGCACAATGCACGATCAATAATTAAATAATAAATAATTTAATATTCTGCACATATACATTTTCTTAGAATTGAACATGTGAATAATATATAAATTAATTATTATCCAAATTTGTTTAATTTACAATTTAACTAATAACTTGTATATTTATTAAAAGTAAAAATATATCCAATAATGTCAAGACGCTGACGAGGAAATACTATATAATGATTCCCAGAACGAATAAAATATAAACATATTGCGATAACGACGAGGAGACTTTGAAGAAAATTTTCACTTGACTAAAAATGTAAATTTTAATATGCCCTATATAAAATGTTCTAGACTTAAATTTCTTATAGATACCAAACAAACGAAAACGCTTATTAATTCTAAACCATTCAAACACTTTAAAGAATATACAATAATACAACTAAACACGATGATTCAATATTTACAGAAATTCTAATAATATTTAAATCAAATCTTCGACATACATTTTTTAGATTCGATTTTAGTAAAAATTCGACGGTCTAATCGGAATAGATGTTTAAATAAACTCGAAGCAATTCTTGATATTCGTAAAAGTTACTTATAATCAAAAATGCGAATAACCATGTTAATTTAAATACAGATAAACTTACATTCGAACTACAAGAGGCGAAAATAATAAGAATAACAGGTACTTTACAAGAATTATTGTGAAATAATCAATCGCGCAAACAGTTAATCATGAAGCTTTAGTTATAACTATAATATTAATTACACTCAGGAAAAGGAAATTATTAAAAATGTATCACTCTCTTCAAATAGTAGATGAAATTAATGAAATTAACGGATACAAAGAAATTGATATAACGATTTCAATTTAGACGAGATTCAAAGGGTAAATAAAAATTTGAATATAAATGGAATGAACTTCGAAGAAGAAGCCTTTATTAGAACATTTGCCAAAAAATACAAACATATTTTTTATACCGAAGGTCAAAAATTAACGTCTATACACTAATCATAAACTAAATTTAAAAGATCCATCATCTATTTATGTCAAAATGTATCGACAGCAAATTAAAAAAAAAGGAAATTAAAAATCAAGTTTTAGAACTTTTGGATCAAGACATAGTTCAAGAAAGGATATCACCTTGGAGTTGTCCTGTGAATATCGTCACAAGAAATACCAACGGCAAAACGAATATCAACTACTATCGATTAAACGAGTATATCATAGAATAGAAGATATATTGGATAAATTGTGTAGGTGCCACTATTTCAGCAGTATAGATCTAGGGTCCGGCTATCACCAAGTGGAGATAGACCCATAGAAAATATTCTTACTATAGAATGGGCAGTATCATGCATTAGCCTGTGACTGCTATCAGCGTCATCCAGGGATTCTGTCACCAACTAAATAACATTCAAGTGGGCTTGGCGGGAAATACGCTTATTGAAATAAATTTAAATTTTTTAATTTTTTTTAATGTGACAATGTATGAAAATAAATATTTGAAAACTCATACAGACACGTTAAAAAAATATTTGCATAGAATATGTATCAAATGAAATAAATTTAAATGAAAGAAAGTAGCATACTTACCTTAATACTGTAAAAATAAAAAATAAATGGAAGAATGGTAAGATAAGAAATAAAACTAAAAAAATAGTTAATATGTTCTATATTAATCAATAAACAGTTTATAATATATAAAACTTGTGTGATGATTACATTTTCATAACATACCTATAAAAAATAAAAATATATTAGAATTGGAAAATAGTTACAGGTTACTTTTTGATTACGAAATGTAGTACATTGTATGTTATGTATATATTATATATCCATTATCATAGCAACCGTTATAGCACTAGTGCTACAATATATCTATTGTAGTACTAGTGTTACAATATATCTATTGTAGTACTAGTGCTACAATAGTTAAACAGGAGAGGGATATTACAATAACATAGCATTAATAATAATAATATTAAATCAGACTAAACGATTTTTATAATGAATACATGTGAATTTCCTTAAATTCAAAAAATAAAGTTTTTCAATTACACGCAAATATTATACGAACATTATAAAATTTATAACACACATTTAATTTTTGAGTTGACTTTTCTGACATGAAATTACACGTCAAAATAACTTTGCGAGTGTGTTGAAGTTTACGCCAAATAATGGTAAGTAGTAATAGTGAGAGTGGTTTTGTTAAAAAAAATCAGACCCTACGGTAAATGTTCCATCATATACATGATCACCAAAAACATTTCATAACTGTATCAATATCACGTATATTTTTAATAAATACAAATTTGTTCAAGGTTAATAAGTAGAGATCTATATTTGTATTTTTTAATTCATATGTATAATCGTAGAAAAAGTATAGTGTACAATTCGCATACAATGACCATTGCCCACTCGTATGAAATTTCATACGAGTGGGCAATGGGTATCGTTGTATGCTCATTATACAATATACTATTATAGAACAAGTGTGGAAATGTGACGCTATTCCGCACGAGAGTAGGATGTTGGTTGGCATCAAGTTCCTACTCGAATGCGGAAAAGCGCATTTCCCAATTACTGAGAGTATGTGTGTTGTATATATTACACCATGTATGTAACTGACACTGACATATAAAAATTAGGTTATAATTACTGATAGTACGTGTGTTGTATACACGTTGTCCCCTGAAATTTTGAATACGGGCATTTCAATGCATTACTCGTTGCTTAGTTACCACGCTCGTCAGATATTTTAATGAACGGGAAATAATCAATAATTTCTAATTTGTAATAAAATAGGGAATCAAAATGAAACATATTTATAGGTTATTTTAATATTACTTCTTTTACGAACACAATGCTAACGTAACGAATAACACATAACTGCAATGTTCATCTTTCTAAACGTTCGAAAACATCTTTTTGTTGAGCCAAATAATATCCCAGATGATCATAAAATTCCTGTTAACATTATAGCTTCAAAATGTCAAATTGACATGCATATTGCAGCAACAACCATAGCAACCAATAATAATAATCGAGGTATAATACAAATTACATTGCTCATATTCAAAATTTCAGGGGACAACGTGTATATTACTCCATGTATGTAACTGACACTGGCATTGATTAATAGTAAATAAAAGTAGTGCGAAAAAGTTGTGCTATGCGGAAAAGTGTTACTTTTCTCAACGATTTTGGATGCGGAAATGTAAGGTATTTCTATACAGTATGTGAAAAAATGTTTTTTCTACTACCCTTTATAAAAAGACATTTTTCGTCACCGAATACTCCAGCGAAAATTTGAGTTCCGTCACTAGTGAGAGAAAATCCCATAACGCTAACTTTCGTCACTAGGGACGAAAGTTACCTACAAATTTTCACCTCCGTCTAGTTGCCTACTGTCACTATATCGTCTCATTATTAAACGTCAGTTTTGAATTTGTACTGTTCGTAACTTCATCATATCATGATTTCTGATTCAGTAAGTGATTCAGATCTTTCCAATACTGCACCAGAAATAGTAAATCAAGCTGAGAAAACCTATGTGGATTTATTATCAGAAAAATCGAAAAAGAGGTTTGAAGAAATATATGTAAAATTGATGGAATTTAAGACAGATAATCGCGTAAATTAATATTCACTGTGCTGTTTGCATATTTTGCAAAATTGTCGGAAAATTTGATATTTAAATCGTAAGTAATTTAAATATGATATGTAGTTTTGTAATTTTTAATTCAAAATAAAGTATTTGTTTATATAATAATAAAAGTTTGTTAGTATCATAGGTAAGGTAGTAGAAAAAGTATAGTGTTTAACTCGTCGAAAGCATTTTTTTAAGCTCGCGAACATTACCAAACTCGGCTTCGCCTCGTTTGGTAAACTGTTCTCTCGCTTAAAAAAATGTTACTTTCGTCACTCGTTGAACAATATACTATTTTGTAACTCATTTGCAAACCACCCTGGAGGTAGAGTTTTTGGTTCATTTTTTTTACTGTGGTTTCCCCAGTAGGTCTAATCCACATTCAACATAATAACTGAAAAACTAATTTCTTTAACTGACAAATTATAGTGCTATATTTTATTATTTATTTATTTTGGCATACTGTACTGTCTAAGTAAATATTAAATCTGTTTTTCTTTTAAGCATATATGATCATTATTCTTCAAAGCGTTATTTAACCCATTGCACCAATTAAAAGCACATATTTTGCTAAAATTATAAATAATTTTATTAATTATAACATTTGTATGATCAAAACGCTCAAAATTAAAAGATTTATGCTTCTTAATGGTTTCAATTAATATATGAAAACTATTCTTAATATGGCAAATTCTAGAAAATAATTCTTTAAATATATTGTAGCAATACGCCAGTCCTTCTATAAAAGTTGGTGTCCAGTATTTTAATTTTGCAGGAAGGCTTCTTTCTGTACACAAAAATTATGCCATTAATTGCACTCTGTTGAATTTTGACATAGTATGGATTTTTTACATGTCCCACAATTATAATAATCACCCAACTTTTTACTAATAATAATGTATCCCAGAGCATTCCTATCAACAGGACTAAATCTTTTTATGACTGTAACTAAGTATTCGGGACAGTCTTCCATTTTTATTTCATCATTTTTTTGATTTATAAACTGTTCAACTCTAGAAATTAAATTGGAACAATTATCATCTTGACAGTTGGCTCCAATTGCATGAATTGTAACAAAATTGTTAAGTAATAAAGTTCGATAAGAATTGATAAATGAATTCGCACGATGATCGTTTGGTCTACATTGTTGGCGAATTTGACCAAAAAAGTTCTCTAAACAATCTTGATTTAAAGATCTTGGCGTTTATACCGCCAAGATCTTTAAATTCTGATTCTGATGTAGTAATCTAGTTTTTTAATAACGGATTACTACATTACTACAGGGTTCATACATATTTGATATGTTTCTTCTAGCCTGTTTCCAAAATCTAATATGAGGTGAAGTTTTTGAGACAACACACCTTAACGTCTTCCCATTTTTAGAATATAAAGGCTGCCCATTGGAACTATCAAAGAGTTGATTAAAAAAATGAATTATCTGTGCGGTTTCTTTTGCTCGCTTGTCTAAACTTATTCCATCGTCACCTTGAAATGACATTTTCGCAAAAAGACCTATGGATGCAGCAACTGTGTGACTGAATATTTAAGCTGCATGAGCTACCTTCATTTTTGACATTTTGTGCTCAAATATGTGTTTGTCACTTAATTTAGGCATAATTCTCAATTCTCCACTATGGTTATCCATATTGTATGCTGTTTTAAGGTCTTTCCACATGCACTTTAATTTTTCGTTATCAGTCTTTTCCCAAATTTTTTTTTTTCAACAAATTATTACGAATACCTTTCAGTAAGTGTGGAGGATCATACAAGGTATTACTTTTTTTCGTTTATATTAAAAACAAAATTTCTTTGTATTACACCTTTATTTAATGATTATTCTTCTGATGCTCTACACAAATAATTTATAGCTGCCACATTTTGATCCTTGATCAGAAATTGTTGCAACGACATGTTAACCACATTCATGACATTTATTAATTATTTCTTTTAATGTGCGCACCAAATCAAATTTTTTTATTCCATTCGAAGAGAAACCATAAAATATAGGTTTCTTCCATTTTTTTTGTAATTCCTTTAAGCATAAACACTATTACAGTATTTGAAGTATGGTCATCAAAAGTTTCAAACCCTACTACACCTGTTTGAGTATTTAGATGAAGATGTGGCTGGATTGTCATTTCCTCGAACACCAACAAACATTTTTTTTCATGGACTACTAAATTCTTTACTTTGCTTTTTAAGTTATCAAATATTATATCATTATATCCTGGCATTACAGGTACTTTTCTTAGCAGCCTAATAATAGTGGTCTTTCGTGGCATATTAAATATTTTTGAAAGCAACCTATACATTATTGGGCTTTGCTTATAAAAAGTTACACCCAAAATATTATCTTCAAGAGAGAAACGTCTTGATTTGTTTTTTTTTTTTTCCCTCCATATTTAACTGACTCATTATAAAATGTTTCATAACTGGATTTACATCTAATGTAGCCATATTAATGATCTCACTCCTAGACATACTTTCATAATAATCAAGACGTTTTCTAAGAGTGCGCTGTTTTCTTTTCAGTAATACAATATTTCTTTTCATATGTGCACCTCTTTGAAAAATTTTCCTAGCCTTTGGTGTAAGATTTATAGATGTTCCCATTCCCTTTAATAAAGGTGGTGTTGATTGTATATTACGTTCCATTACAGAAACATTATGAATTATGAATCTGGTAAGTCATTTAAAGCCAACTGTTGATTATCTTTACTTTCTATTTTCATGGGTAAAAACAATGTGGACACAGCTGAAGCTAAAATGCTATTATTAGTTCCCCGGTGTTCGTTAGAAAAATGAATATGACAAACTCTTCTTTTTGAATAAATTGTCATATTTAGTAATTATGAATTATCACATGCTTCTACCCATAACTTCCTATATATAAATCTTTCTATATCCTTGTTTGGATTAGGAAAAAGATGTCTACTTGAAGTTTTATCTTCACAGTTATTAACCATACATCTACGATATCTTACTATTTTGATAATAGGCGCTTGCAAATACACGTGTATACTTGTCCCAAAGATATAAGGCGTTTATTACCTTTTATGGTATTTAGCTTTGGTGGTCCGCAACGGATCCTCCTAACGCTGTCCCAGGCCCGGTTTTGGATTTTTTTTATTAAGGGAACCGTTATAACTTTAAATTCGCGTTCCTCCGCATTGAGAATATTTTCGTTTTCATAATCTCTAGTAACTGCTTCTTTGTATAGTATTCTTCAAAAAAGAGATCATTTGCATGCAGAAATAAGCCTTTGCAACACACACATCTGTATAGAGAACATTATACAATGCGGTCCTGACCAGCACGGGAATATTAATTGGTTCGGTTTTACCAATAAACTCATTAAGTCAGTCAAACGGTGAAAGGCTATAAACGCCTTATATCTTTGGGACACCTATACGACTAACAAAGAAAATAAATTCACTTACATTTCTACAGCCAGATAACAGCCAATATCGTCGAAAATAGCAACCAGAACACCCAATAAACGTTTTAAAATATTTTAGAGCGAATATTGGGTTAATAATCGCAAAATAATGCCGTTGTAATAATTATAACCTACAAGACGTAAGCATAACTCTACAAGAACAATCGATAATGTAGGGAACGCTTAGAAAATAGGCAATTTATGTTTGAAACGCCACCTACTGGGCCTGTCACAAACTAATGCCCAGTTATAAACAACTCCGTATGAGTGAACCCGCCCTGGATAGACCCAACTGACAGAAAAAAACCGTTTTCTCAACTGAATGCCCCCGCGACACACCAAAGACTAATGGATAACATTTTTAAAATATTATTAGAAGATACATGTATGGTTTATTTAGATCAGGCATGTGCAACTTCATCAAGACCGCGGGCCAGAAAACAAATTCAACCTGAAATTGCGTGCCGGACCTTTTATTTGAATTTATAAGGAACGGAGTTTGATTTAAGGAAATGCTATTATATTTATTACGTTTTAACATTTCAAAAAAAAAAAAATGTAAAAAATAACAACACATATGTACATGTATGTAGTCATTTATTAGAACTGGCTTTCAGAAAATAGATTAAAATTAACAAGTACAAACATATTTAATGGGAAGACTGTGCCTTTTCACCAAATAATCAATATTTGGTGAAATATCGGATGTTGCATTGCATTTGTTCTCCAAATGCGAATCTGTTAATCTTGCACGTGTTTTTGATTTAACAAACTTCATTCTCGAAAATAGCTGCTCACATTTGTATGTACTTCCAAATAATGACATTTTTTCTGAGCCATAGATGCGAGATTTGGAAATTTATCGGTTGGTAAATATTTTTTATAAAAATCGATTAACGGCGTGTCTTAAGATCGGAATTTTCTTGCAATCCAATGAGTTCTATTTGCAATGAAAATTGAGCTTCTTCTATTTCTACATCAAATGTAAAAATTGTAATTCGTTTGCAAATGTTTCGAAAGTGGGAAAGTGGTAGGTATTCCCTGTTCGGAGCTGATTTTTCAAAAGTCTTAATTTATTTTGGAATGACTTGACGTGACCATACAGTTCATGAACAAGTTGTTCTTGGGTTTGCATATTTGTATTTAATTTATTTATATGACTTGTTACATTAACGAGAAAAGCAAGATCGCAGACCCAATTTGTGTTATTTAGCTCTTGTGCAGGGTTTTCTTTCATATCCATAAAAACAAATACCTTATATTTCAAATCATAAAATCGTTTTAACATTTTTGCTTTACTTAACCAGCGCACTTCATAATAAAATGTCAGATCTTCAAATTCAGACTGCAGTTCTTCCAAAAAGGTTTGAAAATGACGGTGGTGAAGTGCTCTTGATTTAATGAAATTTATGCAAGAAACTATGTTTTCATTACATTACATCATGTGTAAATTTGATCGATTTTGCACACAAATTTTGTTGTGAAATACACTAAAATCTTCAGTATCAATATTCTTACTAAATAGTTCCAATTTAATTCTATTGACAACTCCTAAATTAGAACCAACCATAGCTGGAGCACCATCAGTAGAAATTCCACTTAGATTCTCCCATTTAAGCTCAAATTGATCAAAAACTGCTTTTACTTCTTCAAAAATGTTTTCTCCTCATGTGGTATCATTCAAACGTCGAAGAGCCAGCAATTCTTCCATGTAATTAAATTTGATATCATCTCCGCGAATAAAAAAAGCTAATTGTGCCGTATCGATAGTACCTGTGCTCTCATCATGAGCAATTGAAAATGCCTCAACTTCTGCAACGCACGTAACTTAAGGTTTGATTTGATATCACCTTTAGAATAAGGTTTAGAATGCTTTGCAATTTTTTCACTAATTATAAAACTTGCTCGTACAATACTATTGCATAAATCACATTGTTTGTGGAAAGGAGTCTGTTGCGCAGATAAATAATATGAAAATATTTTTTCAAATTTATTATTTTATCTTTTCTTTGTTGCCCGTTGAGATTATTATAATTAGATTATTTATGAAAAGTGGTGTTTTAAATTAAATTATTTTACCACTTATATACTTTCGAGGCAAATTAAACAAACAGGCTTGTTTTTTGCATAATAAAAAAGTAATCGTTAGTCCACTTATCTTGAAAAACACGATTTTCACTTTCAAATTTTCTTCTCTTCTCTGATGTCATTTTAAAGATTATGTTAAATTGTAAATTAAGTATGAAATTAGAAATTACTGTGTCTCTACAAATAACTACGTGCTTTTGCTCTGTTGATTCTTCTTTCACTTTTTAACATACTTACTGCCAGTGCAAATAAGACGAGGTTTTCCCTGTTTATTGCATACACTGAATACTGAGTTGACTAAATACAGTACAAAACTTTATGATAGCTATAAAACTTTATGATTCTTAGATTATATGAAAATTATTAGGAATACATATATATTTTTTACTTTCAAGGGCCAGGTTTAATGAGATTTGAAAATTGTGCTGCGGGCCGGATAATAAGAAGTCAGGGGCCGGATCCGGCCAGCGGGCCGTACTTTGCACATGCCTGATTTAAATGATATATTTATTTACTCAGTATGACTACAGGAAAATATAGCAAAATTGAAAATGCAAATTTCTTATAAAAGAACTTAAATATTTAGGTTATATAATCATGGAAAACGGCGTAAAACTGAATTTAGAAAGAATCAGTGTAATCAAAAAATATCCATTACCGAAAATACAAGGGAAATTTTTAGGGCTTGTTGAGTATTACGGTAAATTTATAAGAAATTTTGCAAAAATCACTAAACCGCTTAAAAATTGTTTAAAAAAGGTTACCAAATCAAATTAGATAATAATTGTATGTAAAGCGAACAAAAATATTCAACGATCAAAAACGAATTATTTGGTATAATGTATACAGTTATGTACTTTAGACCTTACGCTTATGGCAAATTATCGACCACTAGTATAGTTGTGAAAAATAAAGGACTTAATTCGAAACTAATGCGATGGAAATTGAAATCGGAAGAAAATTATTTTGAAGTTATTTATAAAAACGAAAAATACAACACGAATGCTGATGCCTTATCAAGGATTACCCAAAAACAATTGTACGCGATAGAAGACGATTATTTACAACTTACAAGGAAAAAAGCAACCTATTGAACAACAAATGAAGTTAGCCGTTATAGCATAAAATAACACCATAAAATTCCCAACTGGCTTTACACCACTAAAATTCGTTTTTGGTCACACTTTTTTAAGGGAATTCATAGATATACTTTTCTCAAAAGAATATTATCACCAATACATATCCGATGATAAAGAACGACTTCAACATTTCCACAAATCTATGCAGAAGAAAAACACTAAACAACAAGAAAACGATGTCGAAAACGCAAAGACGTAACCTTTCCAAATTAATGAATTAGTATATTTTCAAAATAATTGCAGAAATAAATTAGTTAACCCCATTATTGGCCCTTATAGAATAAAAAATATGACGATTCGACTGTAGAAATCAAAACAAAAACAAAAAAACAGAAAATTCCTCACAAGAACCTTGAAACATTCTGTTGTTTCCGATGATATTACCCTAGAAGCCATAAATGACAATACAGGGCTTTTCCCAATAAAAATAGGAAAAACCAATCAGTGGAAAATTAGAACAATATACCATCTCGATCATCTGGTACAAGAAACCGAATTATCTGCGAAGAGAAGTAAAATGTTGCAACAACTCAAACAACAATTACCTAAAAAAGAACCGTATATAGCTAAAAGATGAGCTCTTAATAGTTTAGGACAAATAATAAATAGGATGGCCGGAATTTTTATATAAAGAAGATGGCGAAAGGTAGGAGAAAGAAATTCAAGATATAATTCCATCACAACCAAAAATCAGTTCTCCATGACAATCAGTACAATTGATGGATGTAATAAAATAATAGCATATTTAAGAAGCAATCAGTTAGTACTAATCTTAAAAATGGTACAACTAATGGGATTCCTACAATTATTGGCCATGAAAACGTCGTTTCTAACTTCATCAAAATTAACCTATTTGTTTAAATTTGACAGAAATTGACTTTGGCAGAGAATAACTCAAATAAAATGTTTTATTTAATGTTTATAAATTCAAAACATGGGATTCATTGCATTTGGAATTTATAGGAGCTATTGGAAGTGCTTAAATGTAAGTACAATTTATTTGGCACATGTAAGAATCAACCTAGGTCTTTAATTCCAACGCCTCCCGGGACTACAATAATTATTGAACTCCCGTTGTTACAAACGTTACATTTTATCAATTGAGGTAAACCCAACGAATAACTCTCTTGATTTTTATCAACTCAGTTTTCTAATAGATAATACCAACGATATTCTATCCTCACTACCTCTGCCAAACTAAATACATATCATTGACAATAAAAATCTTATCTACGAATTGAAACAAGTAAATCAACTTAACAATGAAACTGATATTAAAACCAGATTTCAATGGTTTATAGATGATTGATTGGACGGATAAGTTTATCAACATTTACCTACAGGCCGTAAGAAAACGACATGAAGAGCATAAAATCCTTGTAAACAAATCCTGCATCAACGCCTCCATCCTGCGTGCATTATACATTTATATATATATATATAATAAATTTAAAAATACAAAAACATTTCGTGAATCTACAACAGTGAGTCTTACTAAGACTACAAAACAAATTAATTTGAAACAACTACTTTTCTAGCTAGTACCTCGACAGACGTTGAATAAAACAAAGTTAATTTGCGTGTATTCAACGTCTGTCGAGGTACTAGCCAGAGAAGTAGTTGTTTCAAATTAATTTGTTAGATACGCTCGATTGTTTAAATTTATCATTACAAGCAAGATTGAAATGGTTCCAATATGACAGTGCTCCACCTCATAACATGTTGGCCTTACAAATTATTTAAATGATGCTAATCCTAACTCATAAGCGGGAAGAAATAAACCAATCCCAGGGCCACCTAGATCTCCCGATCTGCGCATCTTAGAATTTTGTCTGTGGAGTTATGTAAAAAACAAAGTATATGAAAAATCATATCAATATGTGAAGGATCATAAACTAGTTGTTATTGAAACATTTAATTCAATTTACATGAGAATAATAAAAAAAGTCATAAATTCAATTTTAAAAAGATATAATTTATGTGATAATAGTATTAATAGTGGACTCTTTGACCATATTTTTTTAATATTAAAATTTCTCTCCCATTGATATATTGATAGTTACAGAATTACTTTATGCTGTTCTTTCATTTTGGTTTATCTCTGTAAAACTAATAATTACAATATTGCTATTATTATAAACAACTGCAATTGTTTTTTTTTCAACTTTTTCATGGCTACCCATTTTTTATTTATAATAAAATTTAAAATGATTATAATAATTAACTTATTTTTAGAATTAACTATGTCGTATGCCATTTTGGATTAAAGAGAAAAAAATTACCTTTTGAATTAGGTCGCAGCCAACTATGGTTTCCATTTAAAAAAATGTAAGTTTGCGTCATGTCTCGGAAAATAATGGCGATAAAAATTTATATATATATATATATATATATATATTTATTTATTACCAATATGGCGCCAAGTAAAGGTGTTGAACCTGTTTACATATGCAATTCGTGCAAAGTTCAACTTACACCAAACGATGAAAGTATTTCGTGCTTTGTTTGTGCAGTGAAATATCACATATCGTGCGTTTTGAAGAGATCAGACTCGGGAAATCCAGAAAATAAAAACTTCAAATGGGTATGTGATTTATGTATTACCGAGTTTCCTAAAAAACGGCAGTTATATCTAAACTGTGGAAAATGTTCTGATAATAATGCAGAAATAAACATAAAATTTAAAAATATTGAAAATAAGATTGTAACCTCAAAGGAAAACAAAATAAACAATCCGGTTCCTAAACAGGACGCTGCAATGCATTCAAAAGGAAAGTCATTGAATTCCTCTACCAATAAACCGAGGGCAGTAAAATCTGCAAGTCCAGCAACACCCAATACATCTAAAGATAGTGCTGATGACTTGCAGACAATTCAAATACAAAATACATATTCGCATGTGAAATAAATAAGAAGAACGAAATGAAGGATAATTCCACAAATGAAAATAATGAAGGAGTAAAGGAATCAGAACCTGATTTTAAACTAATATCAATAGGAAGAAACATAAGAAAAAAGAAGTCAAACACTATACACGGCAATAAGGAAAATTCCACATTTCGAGGTGTATGCAAAATGGGACACATCCACGTGAGCAGAGTCGATCCATCGGTATCAATAAAAGATATCGAAGAACATTTACAGCAAAATAATTTCAGTAATATTTATGTCGAAAAATTAATATCTAAATATCCACAAGAATATAGCTCTTACAAAATTTCAGCTCCGATAAATATTATTTCAAATTTAAAAGACTCATCTCTTTGGACTTTGGTATGTGTAAATAATTTTTTTCCATGGTTGATGAAGAAAAAGTCGGAAACGTGATTCATAATACTTACTAATTATCAGCAATTAAATTCGAAAATAACAAGAGTAAATGATAAAAATAAGATTATCAGCTTAATTTACATTAATATACAATCACTAAATAATAAAATTTTTAGTTGCAGAAAAAGATTATTTATATCATTTTCTCTGTTTTACCGAACACTGGTTGAACTCTGATAACATAAAATATGTTCATATTGTAAATTATAAATGTGTTTCCTTTTATTGTAGATCCAATATGTTACATGGCGGTACAGCGATCTATGTTTATAATTCTGTTACTTGCATAAATAGGGAAGACATAGTAAACATTTCTGTGGAGCATGATTGCGAAATATCTGCAGTTCAAATTCTAGACCCTAATCTTGTTGTTATTACAGTTTATAGAGCACCCACTTCCAACTTTGACATTTTTTTGTGTACAATGGAAAAACTCCTTGCTATTAACAATTCCCAGGTAATTATAACTGGTGATTTTAATATTGATTTCAATATATACGTCTATTTGTGTAATGGTTTTAAAGCACTAGTCTCAGAAAATACTCGAGGTCCTAGATGCATTGATAATATATTAACCAATATGGAGTCTAACGATATCAACTGTCCAGTTTTTGACCCCAGTCTTTCTGATCATTATGGAATTGCAGTTGAAATTAAATGCACTAAACCGCTACATTACATTAAGTTTGCCCAATATCGGTATATAACATCCTATGGTTTATTTCAATTTCATAACATCTTGTCTGAACAATCTTGGGAGTTTACAACCCATAACATTAACATAAATCTTAAATTTAAAAAATTAATTGATGCTATAACAAGTGCAATTTAATTAGCTTTCCCAATGAAATATAAGATATTTAAAAATAATAGCTCATTTACTCCCAATTGGTTTGATACTAAATTGAGAACTATGAGGGAACACTTAATATTTCTTAATAGTTGGTGTAAAATATATCCAACTACTGATAACAAACAAATTCTAAATGAATTTAGAAAAACATATTAATCAACCATTAACTTAAAAAAGAAATCCATCAACGATTCTTATATTTTTAATGCAAATAATCCCCCCAGGCAATGTGGGATATAATAAATCAGAATAAAAATAAATCTTCTTTGCCTATTTCATTGTTAACTTCTAATGATCTAAATAATTACTTTGCTTCTGTTCCTTTCATTTTAATGAATTCTTTAAAAAATACTGACAAAAAAAAAATATTTAGATTTTTTACAACAGAAAGATATTAATATCACCTTTCAATTTACAGAAGTAAGTTACATTTATGTCCGCGATATTATTACTAAACTTAAGAACAAAAACTGTAAAGACATTTATGATATTAATAAGAAAATAATTATGTCAGTTATAAATACTATATTAATTCCGCTGACTGATTTGAATAATGAATGTATCAGAGAAAGTGCATTTCCAACTCCATTGAAAATTTCCAAAGTTATACCTTTATTGAAGAAAGGTGATATTAATAACCCAGGGAACTTTAGACCTATAAGTATCATACCTTTCATTGGAAAGATTTTTGAAATTATTCTTAAAAATCAATTACAGCATTTTTTTCAATCAAACAATCTTTTTAATAATTTCCAATTTAGTTTTAGATGAAATTCTTCTACCGTTGATTCCATTAATAACTTAACACAATTTATTATTAATGCCTTTGAGGACAACAATTATATTTTCTTCGATTTGTCAAAAGCATTTGACTGCGTATCACACAATATACTGTTAAATTAATTACAATATTACGGACTTACAATTGAATCTACAAAACTTCTCAACTCCTATTTAACTAATAGATCACAAATAACTTATTTGAATGGATCTTTTTCTCAACCAGAATTAATAACAACAGGTGCTCCGCAGGGATCTGTCCTCGGACCCTTGTTATTTCTAATTTTTATTAATGACATTGTTACTTGTGATAAGTCACTACACTTCACACTATATGCAGATGATACTACTTGTAGTCTGAGTAATAAGAATCTACAAGTATTAACGCAGTCATTAGAAGAATCTGTTGTTTCATTTTGGTTTATCTCTGTAAAACTAATAATTACAATATTGCTATTATTATAATCAACTGCAATTGTTTTACTTTCACCATTTTCATGGCTACCCATTTTTTATTTATAATAAAATTTAAAATGACTATAACTCACTTATTTTTAGAAATAACTATGTCGAATGCCATATTAGATTAAAGAAAAAAAATACCTTTTGAATGAGGTCACAGCCAACTATGGTTTCCATTTAAAAAATGTAAGTTTGCGTCATATCTCGGAAAATAATGGCGATAAAAAATTTCTGATTATTTTTTATTAATCTGCATAAATTTATCTAAAACTTTGTCCTTTACAGTTTCTTCCTATCTGTTATAATAACCGAGATATATTGATTTGAAAAACTTGACACTTTTTACTTTTTTCAAAATATCTAGTTACCCTTGACTTTTTTGAAAACTTTGAAAGTGGAATTTTATTCCTCTCGTAAATCTACACTTCTTTCCCCATTTAACCGTTACTCTATCTCTTATAGTTTCCGAGATCCCCATAGAAAACATCGAAAAAAACTCACCCTGTATATATATATATATCATTGTACATATAAATTTGGTTAATGATGTTATTATTGTACGTGAAGCCTCCTCATTACAAAAAAATACTTTTATAAATTATTAATAGCATCAGTATTGCTGTTAAATGCGTGTTTCTGTGTTTCCAGAAGATTTCTCCTTAATATTTAATACAATAAAAAATTTAAATCGTTTAAACAAAATACACTCTAGGAGGTTTTTCATATATTTAATTTAAATATGTAGGTGATAAATAAAACACTTGGGTTTTGAGAATTTACACAATATAATGTCGAGTCACTCTAGTTGTCGTATAGTACTCCACATGCAAAAGATGTCATCTACATACCTATTCCAAAACAATATATTTTTTTTATATATGTGATTACAATTTTTTTTTCTTCAAAATTTGACTTAAATATTTCTGCTGAAATATTGATCCCATTGGCAGACCATCATTCTACGTGTATATTTTATTGTTAAATTGGAAGTAATTTTGATTGAGATACAGACTGATGATGGGTTAGCCGAGACAGATGTTGGTTTTAATTTTAAATCTAGAGAATTTTTAATCGCATATGGCCCTCGGATTCATCCGATTTTACGTTTTATTTAACTCTAATTGGAATTTATTGGTTTGGTCTTTCGGTTTTAACAATATGTTCTTGCCTTGTTAAAATTGTGACAGTGTTGCCTTCATCGGCTTTGGGAAAGACTAAACTACTGTTGTTTAAGTTTATTTTTGATTATCATTTTTATTTTAAATGCACTGTTAGATTTTATAACTTAAACACAAACTTTCAAAGAGTATTGTTGCGTTTATTTATTTTTACAATTGTTTCGCCACACTGTTGTTTTTTCAGGCGAAGAATTGTACATTATATTGTTATAATTCCTACGATTTATCTCCATGAATTATAGGGTGTCTAGTTTTCTTCCTTTGTTCCTTTTCTTTCTACATGTAGGTAATATTCCCTCTTGTCCAAATTGATGATTTTCTATCATGAAACATGTTACTGTTTGTACTAAATGATGTGATGTGTTAATTTATTTTTTGAAAGCATTTTGTTTATTATGCTGCTTTCCTGTCCCGTGTAAGTTATTGGTACAAAATTTGTATCTTTTTTTTAATTGTACGTCTGGATATATTTCTTTGATTGATTTTTCAGTTTTTTATTTAAAATATTCTTTATTAAATTTATCTGATAGCCATTTTGTGCAATTTTTAAAATAATGTTTAATCCTTTATGTATCATACTATGTTAGGCTGCTAGTTTGTAGTTCATTGTTTGATTAATTGAAATGTATAGATGAGTCTGTTTGTGTAGGTTTATGGTATATGACTAACTCATGTTTATTATTATTATTTGTTAATACGATTCTAACGTGATGTGAATTTTTGGTGTGTTGAGAGTTTAAAGCTTTTAAAATTTATTTAATTGTTGGCTATATACCCATATAGGCCACATGGGAAATATACTAAGCCCCCTCTTTGCGGAAATATTCATGAAAAATTTGTTTTCATGAATATTTCCGCATTATTATTATTTGTGTTTTGGTCGGTTTTTGTTATTTATATTTACTTTTATGATCTGTAATCAATTTTGCAATTTTAATGTTTTGTCGTGATCTGAGTTAATTCCTCTAGTAAGGATATTTCTGCTTGATCGAACTGTGTATGTCATATGTTAACAAGTCTGAGAATTCAATATGACTGCACTCACCTTGACTATGATTATATGTATGTGAATGGTTCAAATGCGTGATTTTGATTGATTTTTATTTCCGTAGATGTTTCTATTTTGAAAGTTGGATTTTCTACTGTTCGAGCCCCATGGTTTTTGCTTCTTCTCCCAGTTTATCAACAATGGAGTCGAATTCGACTGGTGTATGCTTGATTAACTGCTTCTTTTCATCTCTTGAATAGTAGTTGTTATGAATTTTCATATTTTTCGGTGTTATGTTTTCTTTGGGCCACGTGGAGTTAAATCATATATGGTTGTTGGCTTTTATCAATAAGTTTCTTCTATATTTCAATATGAGATCTGCTTTACTGGCACTCAATATTTCTTCAATTAGTTTCTCATGTAACTCGTGGTGAAACATTTTTGTAATATAGAAATATTACAGATTGCGATTAGTTTGTTTCACTATTTATTTATTTAAACTGACCAGTTTTGATAATTTTTGATATATCTGTAAAAATGTTTATATGTGACAGTCTCGTAGGAATTTCAAAATTATACTTAAAGAACACGTCTTCTATTATATTATCACGACATAAATGATAATTCAACATCCTCAAGCAATTGAATCATAACAATAGTTATGATTAATAAAACCCGTTAGAATTCACTTTCTTCACAATTTATTTTGTATTTACTAGATGTATATTTCGAGATCTAAGTGCTCCTTATCAATAGCTAATTAACAAATTCCAAAAATATGGGCTTATTTATACTAATACATTCAGGTTACAGGTAAGGCGGCTTATTTATATTCGTAGAATTACAGCGATTAGACAGCGGGGGTTGACAAGAGATTTAGATTTGGGAATTTTTAATATGGATTGTTTCCAGCAGTGGGTTATCTAGTGGGCTTAGATCAAAATTTAACAAGTTATTTTTGTATAAAAGGTAATTAAATTAAAAAGCACTTGGTTTGTTAATCTGAATTTTTTAAAATTTAATTACCTATTATTGCACATTATTAGGATTCACCAAGAGATTAGCGAGAAAATCATTAAAGAAATATTTTTGTGTTTTTTCATTTCTATGGCTTCTAAGATATTTAATCTATTATCCGTCATGTGTTTTAATAATTTTATATTCTCTATTGAAAAGTTATGTCCCGTGGTAATCGTGTGGTTTGCAACTGCTGATTTTTCTGCATTTTGATTTTTCGTATGTTATGAATGTTCTCTAAAATGAGTTAATATTTTTTATTCGTCTGGCCAATATACAACGTGTCCACGTAAGTATGCAAGTAATGGGAAACTTTTTTATTATTAATTCCTCAGAAAATTTTATTTTTTTATAAAAGTTGGTGCTTGATCTAAAACATACAAAAAAGACCAAACAAATGACATACGGTTTCAATCAACAAAAATTGTATTTCTTTGAAAAATCACTCGATGTGATCCCCTTCTCTCTAAATACATAAGTTTGTTCTTCTCTCAGATTAAATTCTGATTTTTAACCACCCCCATAAAAAATAATCAAGTAGATTTAGATCAGGTGAGCGAGCAGGCCATGGAAATTTTGAATGACTTCCAATCTATTTCTCATTAAATTGTTCATTTAAATATTCATACGAGCACTTTGTGCAGGTGCCCCATCCTGCATAAACCAAAGAGAATTTCTTGGAGCCAAAGGTAACAAATAAAATTAATTTTCCAATTCCATATTTAAATATCTTTCTGAATTTTAATTATGCCGAAATATGTAGGACCCTATCAAATTTCGGTTCAAAAAACCAGACCAAACATTTATTTTTCGAGAATATTTATTTTTGTAGATAATTCCGAATGCTGGATTTTCTGTTGACCACCAACTACAGTTTTATGATATAACTACACCGTTTGCAGTAAATGTAGCTTCATGCGTAAACAGGATCTTCTTAGGAAATGTTCTATTAATTTCTATTTCACCTTGTACCATGAAACAAAATATAGAATGATTGTCGTAATCATGTTCTTGTAAAATTTAAACATATCTTGGTTTAAATGCTTTTAACTTATTTCCCAATTCTATTATTTTGTATCTAACGAATTATCCACTCCTTTTAAATTGTATTAAAATTCTTGACACTTTTGAATAACCGATTCTCTTTTCGGGGTGCCTGCCGTTAAAAATTTCAATTGCTTCTCTGCAAATTTTATAGTTATCGTCACATATGAGCACCAACTCTGCTCTGTATTGTAAAGCTAATCGCTCTGCCATAATTTATACAGATACGTCAAAACTAAGGATACTTGATAAAATTCGCTTAAAAATGCAAAAGTTATAAACATTGTTCATTATCTTACTACTATAGCATTTAATGTTATTGGTTATGTCTTTTTTGTAGGTTTAAGATCAAGCACCAACTTTTATAAAGACTAAAATTTTCTGAGAAATTAATAATAAAAAAGTTGTACACGTTGTATATTTTATGACAATTGGAGTTATTTGATTTGATGAAAAGTGTTATAAGTTTTTGATCTGACTGATGTGAGTGTAATCATTTGATTTTCTCTATTTCTTTGATAGGTGTTAGTCGTGAGGCGTAATTTTAATGTTTGAATCTTTGTGATTGTATTTAAGTTATAATTTGAAGACTTGACAACTTTGAAAATGAGATTGAACTCAGATTTTTTGTTGGATTCTGGTAGTGTTAAATTGACTGCTCTAAAGACCGCGAGTTTATATTTTATAAGTCTGGCTGAATATGCATGGATGTAATTGAAGGTATGTGTGGGTTTTCTGAAAATATTGAAATTAATTTTCCTAAAAAAAAATTTAAAACAGACATCACACTGCTATGAACAAAAATCGATCCCTTAATACCAATAGGTCGAGATGGAAACAAACATCCGCCAATCTCGAGGTAAAGAAAAAGGGAAGAAGCCAGAGATATTTTTATTTACAATGTATATACATGTATTATATCTATTTTATGTTATGGTTGTAAATATTTGAATAAAGATTTGAATTCCAAATTTAAAAAAAATGAAAGGCTGAACGGCCTACGGTTTATAGCCATGAAGACAAGGACGAAGAAGTATTGTAATTGTTATGTCGTCAAGAAATGTATTAATGTAATACTATCTTCAATTTGTTTGTTAAATCTATTTCATTTTTTACCCATCGATAATTATCTATTTTTAATGTTATTAGCACGCTACTTTGCTAATTTGTATGTAGATGAATTTTTATTAGATATTATTGGTAGTTTTTTTTTACCTATCTTATGAATTTTAGGAAGGCAGTACAATATTGGGAAACTAAAATTTTTCATTTTTATTTGGTAAACATTATTTTTGTTGATTAAAGATGTTGGAAGTTTAAGAGTGTTATTGATAATTTTTATATAACTGTTGAGGAGATTTTTTGGAAATTCTATATTTATTTATTTATTTATGACTAATCACCATATTACAATATATTACAAAATCCTTAATTACCTAGTTATACATACATACAAATTACTCTTAAAATTACAGTGTAGCACGGAAACCAATAATGATTGTGAACAATTAAATGTAATCATGCAAAATATGTGCTAACATAATTCATGAAGATTAAACAGGATAACAATAAAAAAAAGACTAAAAGAAAGACATAATCAAATAATTACGACATACAAACAGTTAGTTTAAGATGCTTTATGAAATATTTAAATTTAACAAAACTGGTGGCAAAAATGGATGCATTATAAGTTTTATTCAATATATTCCAAAATCTTTGCATTCGGCATAACGGTTTATTAGTTCCATACGTTAATCTATGAAACTGTATGCACTAAAATTAATCATAATCATCAAATCTCTACTGTCCGTCAAGCCATTAACTAATTTAAAAAGAAAGCATACATTTTCTTTCTTGCAGTTATCTTAAATTTAAATACGAAATAACATAAGATCGACTATATTGCTCGCGAGGATACCCAACTTGTATGAAATACATAGAAGGAACTTATTCTGTACACGTTCAATTTGTACTTTTTTATTAGTGAAATTAGGTGACCAAATGCATGAAGCACACTCCAATTCAGAACGAACCAGAAATAGATATAATATAATAAATTTAAAAATACGAAAACATTTCGTGAATCTACAACAATGAGTCTTACTAAGACTACAAAACAAATTAATTTGAAACAACTACTTCTCTAGCTAATACTTCGACAGACATTGAATAATACAAATTAATTTGCGTGTTACAAATAGTACAACTATTAAAGCAACACTAATTTGAATGAAATTATTTCTGTTGAATAAACTAATAAATGATAAAATGTACTTTAGATTGTTTAAATGTAACTATAACATGAAAAATGAATGAAAATATCTGAGTAAGATATAATATGTTCTGTGTATTTATAGAAAAATGTTTTGCAAAACGTTTTATAAACCCTAGGGATTACATCGCTTTGCAAGATATCATATTTATGTGATCAGTAAAAGTTAATTTCTTATGAAAAATTACACCAAGATCCTTTATATGTTGACCACGACAAAATGACACAACAAAGCATTTACTAAGATTTAATAAAAGACAATTCGTTGTACACCATTTGTATAAATTACTGATATCATCTTGAAGCAATGAGTGATCTGATTTTGTCGATACAATTCTAAATATTTTAAGATCATCTGCAAAAAGTAAGAACTTACTATCCTTAATATACATACTAATGTCATTAGCGAACAGTAGAAATAGAATAGGACCATAATTAGAGCCTTGCGGTACGACTGACGATACATCTATACTACGAGATATAAAATTTGCGAACGTTTAGTTAGAAAGCTATATAACCACTTTAAAATCAACTCTCCAAATCCGATCTTCTCAAGATTTTTAATCAAAATATTGTGACCAACTCGATCGAATGCTTTCGAGAAGTCAGTGAATATCGCATCAACTTGATTGTCTTTATCGAAAGCATCCAAAATGTAGCTTTGGAAAACCATGAGATTCATTACAGTTGATTTCCCTTTACAAAATCCATGTTGTTCTGTACAAATAATTTGTCTGCAAGTTCATATAAGCTGTTCAGATATAATATTATCAAAGATCTTTGGAATAGTGGACTGCATACAAATGCCATGGTAATTTTTTACATCTTCGCGATCTCCATTTTTATATAAAGGTGTAATATAGCTTTCCTTCTACCATGATAATACCCCTTTTTAAAGATACATTAAAAATTATATGTAGGGGTTGACAAATAGAATAAACGCATCTTTTAAGAAAATAGGCTGGTATGCCATCAGGACCTACGGAACATGTATCAAGCAAAGAATTTATAGTAGTAAATATATCACTGACCCTGACTGAAAACTGATTTAAAATTATATTATTATATGAGCTGGTACTATTAAATTCATCAGAAGGTAACTGTTGTTCACTATCACTATACACAGCCTCAAAAAAAATGGTGATGTTGCCATCATAGTACTTTCCCTATATTTTTTCTCGAAAACTATGAGGTTTGCTCAAAAATGTTATTCTTAATAATTTGTTTACTTTTGAATTATCTATAATTATTTGTTATAAAAATTTCATGTAACTCTTACAGCCGTACTGATAGATCGAGATTAATTCTCTGATTGTAGAATCCTAGATTATCGTATTTTTTTAGTAACATTTAAATATCACTGGTTGTATGTTGGTATCACGGCACAGCTGATGGTATTGTCAATATATTGTGATTGTGAGTTGAGCAGCATGTGCAAAGTTTGTTTGTGTTAGCAATATTATTAAAATCTTTTTTGCAATATGTTGGGTGATCATTTTTAAGGAAGCCTTAATTATGTGTGTATAATAAAATTATATAAATACACTAGTATGAGTATTGGTAAATACACATATAACCAGAATATTATTTGTTATTTATTTTTATTTTCATAATCTTATAATATTAATTTTGCTCTCTTCTCTTCATATTTTACCTTATTTAATAATGAAATTCATCATTCTTTTTCAACCTAATTTTGTGCAATTTGTCCTCACTTTCCGTAATCTCTTCTCCAATCCTCTCCAATTATCTAAAATATATCAGAAGTGTTACAACTTATAAATTAGCAAGGGAATTTTTTAATTGTATTAATAATTCACATTAAATGAAACCAATTCTACCATTTTCATTGAAAATAATTATCGACTGTACTTACTTTAATCTTGATTAAACAAAAATAATGTTTATTCCTTGTCCCTTATCACATAAACTAACTTTGGAAACATTGCACGTTTTTCTTTACTGACAATCACGGAATATATTGAAAATACCATCAGCTGTTCCGTGACACCAACGTAAAACCACTGAAATTTAAATGTTACTAAAAAAATCTCTGACTATTAGTACAGTTGTTATAGTTTATTATAAATTAGCAAAAAATGTCAAAATTTTAAATTTTTTTTTCTCGAAAGTAAAACTTGTTCAGTTTATTATTCCCTTTAATTTTTATTTGAACCATTTTAAAACAAATTTCATAATTAGAAAAATATTACCAAAAAAACAAAAAATGCCTCGAGTCAAAATTCACTTCCGGTCTATGAATGTTTACCAAAAGCTTTTCAGTTCCAGTTTTTAACGATAAAACCTTAAGTTTCATCTCTATAGGATCTTTCGTTTTTGAGACAGATACACAGACACATTTTTTTTTTCTAGAAATCAGTTCAATGGACTCAGGGGACCCCAAAACGGATATTTCCGCAAAAAAAATGTTTAAAAAAATCACGAAAACAATACTCCCCCTATATACTATAGAGGGAAAGTAATAGTCAGCGAATAGATTTACACAATCAATTCTGGAATGCGATATGTTGTCGCCTAAAAACATATTTTTAGGGTATCCTTCAGTTTCTGTCGATTCACGAACAAAATTCCAGAACTGCTTGGAGTTCTTTGTAATGCCTTCCTCAATTATGAGAATATGTTGCCTCAACAATTTAAGTGTGTTGTAACAATTTGGACTTCTAGCTATTTTATACAAACGATGAGCTGACTTTTTATTCCCAGTTAATTTTTTCAACTCAGGATTGTACCACCTTGGGAAAGTGGAAAACTTAATATGTTTAAGCGGAATAAACTTATTAAATATAAATGAACAAATACTATAAAACTTATCAGCTAGGGTATCAACATCACAATCATTTAAGTACTGAGACCAACGAATACTTGACAAGCAGGTATTAATAGAGGCATAGTCGGCTGCTCTAAAATCGAGAATAAAATCATCATACTCAAGGGAGTTATAATTCAGACAATAAATGTTTTCGATTTCAATTGAGTATATGCAGTAGTAGGCAGTAGCGGATCATTGGAAGTGTAAATATTCATATTATGAATATTAGAGAATATCAAGTCAAGGAAAACGTTCCCACTGTTAGGAATATTATTGTATTGACGTAGATTGTGATACTCTAAATTTTCACCTAATATTTGCGCATAAGCAGATTCATTATTCGACGATAGGAGCTTGATTTTAACAAATGATTGGAGTATTCTATGTAGTTCTAATAATGGCCTGTACGTAGAAAATTAACTAATAGTTAGAAAAAAACACGAAAACATTTCGTAAATCTACAACAAATGAGTCTTATCAAGTGATTTGTTTTGTTGTAGACTTACGAAGTGTTTTCGTGTTTTTTTTCTAATTATATGACAATTCCGTTACTTTTATCTGCTTTGATGTAGAAGCTGTCTTTTTGTTTTAGTAGCTTGAATATTGATGTATCTCTTTCTTTCTTTCCTTTTTCTTTTCTGACCTGTAATGATTTTTTTCTGAGAATTTTCTTGATTGTTTGTTTGGCGGCTAGGCGACAAGCTATGGCGTCTGTTGGTTGACGCGTGCTGCGACGTTTTCTATGTCTTTGAGAATGGTTTTAATTGAAAATACTTAGGATAATTGGAATATTTTAAACCTTTTGCAGATAAGTTTAGTTCTTCAATTGAGATTCCTCGTCTGTCTTATTGTGAATAAGTTTTTGTGTGAGTTTTTGTGGTTTATCTTCTTCTTTTGACTTTTTTTCCGGTTTTTGTTGAGAAATTAAAAATTTTAATTGTGGAGGATTTCGTTTTCGTTTTGAACGAATCGTCGTATGTATCTTGTTGAGTGAATCGTCCCAGTTGATTGATGTAGAGGATTTGCCTAGTTTTACATGTAGTTTTTAGGTGGAAATTTCAAGTTGAGTGCGCTTTTTGTGTAGATATTATTATTATTATTTTGTATTTATTTTGCTGAAATTACAGGGTTCTACATATTATTTGTTAGTAATATTATTATTGTTGTAGTTTGTTCCTTGCATTTCTTGTTTGTGGTCCTTCCTTTCTCGCCTCGTGATTTCTGGGTTGGAACTAATCTCGAGCTAACGGTATTGAAGGAAATCTGTAGCTTCTTCTGGTTTGGACTGTTTTATTCGAGTTTTTCTCTGTTTATTAATTTATATTTTACTTTAAGTTTAAATGGAATACATTTTAATGATTTTATGTGTGAGGTTATTGTGTTGTAGGTGTTTATGGTGTCCGTAGTCAAGTGTTTTTTTTTGTTTTAAGCAACGCACTTATTAGATTGATTTTTGTTGTTATTTGGAAAATAGTTACGATTGTTATTTACTCAGACAAAACAATCTGGCAACTCGCTAATCAATGACCAGTATGATCTAATATATACTTTTTTGTTAAACCTCAAAATATCTTGATTTTAATTTGAAGCGTTTTTTTTTTATTTCGATTTGTAATTTTCAAAATATTAAATGCTTAACGCAAAAAACTACTAAATGATTATTTAGGAGGTGTATAAGAAATCCTAGAGATACCCAAATCATGCTGAAATACATTTTTTAGAAATAACTATTTAGTAATATGTAAAGGTTCATCCAAATAACTAGATATAGCAAGTAAGTCCTATTTTATAAGAAAATATATATTAAAATTATAAACCTTATAACTTAAAGCATAGAAGGTTAACATAGCATACATACATACATATATATTTATATTGCCAAATCACCTGAGAATGACAATCGTTTTTTCAGAATGAGATGAGAATTGAAGCTATTTTATAGTAATATTTAGCTTAATAAAAAATCACCAGTGTATTGCTAGTAATTAATAAGAAACACGTCGTTTTGTGTTGTTAATTAGTAGGAAACCGAGGATTATATGATCTAATAATTCTAAGAAATCTATTTTGACGAAGTGTAATATGAAAGTGCATACTCGTCAAAATTTTAAAATAAATTGTTTTGCAAATGCAAATTTGTCACTATGTTTAGTTGGAAAGAGCAAACATTGATTGAGTCCTATATTAAAGTTACGACCAGCAAAATCTCCCAATAAAGACATTAATCTGGGATAGTAAATCTGTTTTTTATTATTTTAGAAAATAATACCAAAACATTTCTATAAAGTTTACGTAGAGCGATATTTGTATATGTCCTTATCCAGCTAACAAAAAGTGGTAGAATAATTTATTTTACTTAAGAATCATTAGTAAATAGTGTAATCTGATTCTGAAGCTAGTAAGTTAATAGGACGAAATAGGACATTGTCAATTTATTAAAAGCAATAAATCTCGATATTTACTGAATAAAAATATGGGATAAGATGAGATCCTCCAATTTAAGCAAAAATATATAGAGTGATGCTCATCTATAGGATTTTTAATCAAGTGTTGGCATTGGGAAATATTACCAAGAGCAAATAAACTTGTGCAAACTACAATAGGATATTATTTCTAATAATGATGAAAAAAATAATTTTTATACACAGTTTCTCTTATGATTTTTCTTCATTAATAAATGATAATTAATAAGTAAATACGTATTTTTCTAATATTAACTTCCAACAATATAATGAAATAAACGATGCGTGTCTTATATAGTTCACATCGAAGTCAATAAAATTACTATTCCTATTCTAATGTTTTCTTGTGGGATTCTATACGTCGCCCAATTCCTTTGTTAAACGTTATATTTTTCTAATTTCATCCTTAATGAGCAGATCTATATAAATGGCAAATATCATTTTCAATCATAAAGTGAACGAAACTATACTATAACACGGTTTGTTTTTATTAATTTTGGTCCTATGAATTTCAAGAGCTTCCAGTTAATCCATTTTCCTAAATTTTTCGGTAAATTAGATTACTGATTACACTATTAAATGATTTTCAAATGTAGAGTGATTTGGTTTTAAGCGAAAATATTTTTCACGTTCTTTAAATATAGTCCCAATGTAAATACCTATAGGAGATTCGTAAGTGAATTTGAAAACTCCCGATTTAAGAACAATTTCAATTAGAATTCTGCAATTCCCTTTGTTGGTATGATGTATTTTCTGTCTGAGTATTGCAATTCAAGAATATTTGTCGGATTGTGGTAGAGTTAAAATTAGCCATCGATGTTTTTAGGGGCACATATCATTTTTTATTAACTTATTTAAGGCAACATAGGTTCTTTTTCTATTATTACAGAAATAAGCTTTAGTATATTGCATCTATGAGGCTGTTGAAACTCCATGGTATAGTCGTCCCAAAGATATTTGGCGTTTATGACCTTTTACCACTTGACCGCCTTAATGAGTTTAGGGCCATCATATCGTAAAACCAAACCCATAAATATTCTCGGTCTGGTCAGGACCGTATTGTATAATTTTCTCTAAACAAATGTATGCATTGCAAAGGCTTACATAACCAAATAGTTTAATTTCATTCTAGACTGAAAATAATGCAATAATACCTGTTAATTTTTTTAATCAGTACAGTTCAGTTAAAACGGCCCCTTAAAAAAAGTACCGAAACCGGGCCTGGGACAACGTTAGGGGAATCCGCTGAGGACCACCTATAGGGGGCGGGGGATGAGAGTTTGCGGTCGGTCCCTCATAAAAATTAGTAAAAGTTAAATACCATAAAAGGTCATAAACGCCAAATATCTTTGGGACGACTATACCAGTAATAATAAGGTGGATAAATTCCTTTCTTTACTATTTTATTTAACCACTAGATGTACATTTTGGATTCTATGTGTCTATTATCAATAGTTTTTATTATTAATATTATCTTCATATAACTTAAGAATACATCCATGATGAAGCCACTGCGAAACAATATTTGTAGAATAATAAAAACACTATTTTTTGAAACCTTACACTCTATCGGTGTTTTACTAAATAATAATCTTTGCTGTTGATCCAAATGGCCAATATGTTCTTATTTAGATTACTCTTTTACAGAACTAATTATTCTATAGAATTTCTAAATTAATGTCCACAAACCCAAGTTTTTACTTATTTGCAAATTATTATGTTTAAAAACGTAAAATATTTTTTTTTTTGATTTTACATATTCATTGAGTTTAGTGAATCATAAATATACATATTTTTTTAAAATTAAATCATGCAAATTTAATGTAAATAAATCCCAAGAAATGCAATTATGGTAATTGCTAAATTACAGGTAGTCGTAAATAAAGGTTCACAATAATAATCCGATTATCCATCCGAGTTGACACAATTACCCCTAATCACTACGCAGCCGGTAATGAATTACCAAGAAATAGGGTTAATCCGGTGTTTCAACGAATTGGACAAATCCGAAATTAAGGTAGGTCAAAATAGTATATAATGTAGGGGATGCATTTTTCAAATCAGTAGTCTTCGATTCTTTCAAGCGATTAGATCAAGTATTTACTATTTTTTCAAAGTCATAATGGCGTACTTGGTGAAAATTGTTATATTGGTAAGTTATTTATTTATTAATACATTGATTTTTGTGAGTTACGTGAAGGTAAACTTGATTAATTAATAAAGCACTACAAACCTTTCTTCACAGTTTTATTTAAAATTAATTAAATTAATTAAATAAAATTGTGAAGAAAGGTTTTTAGTGCTTTATTAATTAATTAATTTATGACATTATTGAAATTGAGCGATTTTGAAAATTTAATTATTACTTATTTCATTACATTATTACATTTTTATATGTAAAATTTAATTTCGTTATACTTCTTACAGTCGTTTCAATTATATTAAATGATATTATTTCACTGAATTATTATATGTGTAGTTCTAGGATTGTAATTTATTACATGTAATTATTATAATAAATGTTTTTTTTACAGTTTTCCATTTTTGGATTAATAATGCCAGCCCGCATCAACGTCGAAGACATGGACTACAATTCCTTATTGGGTCTACTCAATGAAATTGAAAAGGACGAATCCGTGAAAGAGTTACAACCGGTGAACCAGATTGTATCCGCAAAGGAACATGTTCTCGCGATTAGAAAGCCATCAATTAGTTCCTTGCTGGCTCCGAACATTGAAATCCTGCGTCTCGTCGAAGCTTTCATGGAATTGAAGGGAGAAATGGCCAGTCGCGCCAGTTTGATGATTTCCGATAACTGGGACCTGATCAAGAGCGTTTTCTCTTTGGTACTCAGGAATGTTGGCTCGCTGCATTCGTTTACCTTAAAGGGTATCAGCGTTTTCAGGCAGATTTTAGAATTTGCCGTTAGTGTAATTGCTACATGGGAGATTGGTGCAGCCTGAGTGTAATTATTTTAAGTAAATAATTCTCATACGCTCATGACTACTAACTGTTTTTGTTGTTGCTTTGTATATATGTATTTACTGTATATATGTTATATTTTATAATAAAAAAATACCAATACTTATTTTTTAATTAATTATTTTTTATATAGTAGTAAAACTGTATCTAGATAGATAGATACTTTATTAATCCAAGAAACAACAATGTGTTGGACAAGTCATATACTTGAAACAGAACACATAAAAAATATATATATAATTCTAACTATAAGGTATACATACATACGAATACAGCATAACTTAAAAATTATTTTATAACGTAAACGCATTTTTGTATTAATTCTAATTGTGGAATTGATGCATATCAATTTTGAAGTAATCTTCAGTGTTATAAAGCTCTGCATTAATTAAGAGCCCTTTCACAATTTGTTTAAATTTTATTCTTGGCAGTTTTTTTAAATTGTCTGGCAAATAATTATAAAATTTTATAGCCTGAACCATGAAGCTTTTGTTGGTTTTACTTAGACGATGCACCGGTAAACATATGTCAGTTTTCGATCTTGTATCGTGATCGTGTATTTCTTCATGATGGTGCTGTAATGAGTTCCGATCATACATATACAACAAACAGGATTGAATATATAGACCAGGTAATGTACAGATGTTAAATTTTATAAAATAATCCTTACAACTGGTTAATATGTTTATTTTAGCTAAGATTCTAATACATTTCTTTTGTAAAATAAATATTTTGTTGGCTGCACGAGTTCCGCCCCATAATATTACATCGGTAATTATTAAACTATGGATATATGCAAAATATGCGAGCAATATATGTATTAACATTCTGTGCTAATTTGCTTAATAAGAATATACAAATTAAACATATATTTATTTATCTATGTCAGTTTCTCTTACATTCACACAAAAATGATTTAAATAGGGCTGAAAGACCACTGGTCGATAGCCATGAAACAGAAGACCAATTATGCTAGAATTTATTTTATTTTATACATTACACGTATTGTATTTTATTTTCATTCTGTAAATAAAGATGTTTAGTAGTAGTCATTTAAATAATTTAGCATACATAAAATTTTGTCCGACAGAAGTACGGGCGGAGTTCACAACTAAATTATAAAATAATAATCTCGAGGGGAAAAATATTAGACTATAATTTAATTTATTTAAGACAAATAAATTGATAATATACTCTCACAGAAGGAGAAAGAGTCCAAAGATGTATAAATAAATAAATAAATGTTGTAAATTACATTAAACTTTTAAACTGGGTGGTGTAAATTAAACATCCACTCGCCAGATCTCAATTTTCCCGACTTCTTTCTATTCCCACGACTCAAACTCACTTTGAAAGGAAAAATATTTGACGATATTTCTGACATTCAAAGAAACCTGACGAGGCTTCTGAACGCCATCCCGAAAGAAGCCTTCTTGAAAAGTTTCCATGACATGTGTAGCAGATCTCATCGTTGCCTAGTTATGCGAGGCGACCATTTCGAAGAAAAGTAAGGTAACTTCTGTTAATATTTCATCTAAGATAATGTTACAAGACTATCCACCGAACTTTTTTTGTCAGAGGTTGTGTATAATTTTCAATGACCATTTTTGCTGTATCTCTATTTTCTAAATTAAATTATGAACTGTTCCTTCCCAGGTGATAATTCCATATAATAATTGGGATTTAATAAGAATAAGAATAAGAAGAATAAGAAATTTATTGGCCTTTTTCATTGTAACAGCAATATTAGACACGTCAAAATAAAATACAAATTAAAATATGGTTAGAGATAATAAATAAAACAATACAATAATTAACTAATACATAAATACAATTTATAAATTAGCTGAAATGGTTTAGCTTGATGCTTCAAAGTTACCTAAGCTATGTATGAACTCGGCAACACTATAAAAAGCTTGTTGGTGTAGATAGGATTTTATTTTTGTTTTAAAGTTATTTATTGTTAGCGTTGTCCTGATTTGTAAGGTGCTCTTTTAAAATAGGTGTGTTTAAATTTATATGTAACTAATTTTCCGTTGTTTCGAGTCGCGTATTCGTGAACATCACTATATTTTGCAAATTTGGTTTTATTACTGTAAATAAAACAAAGAATTTTTAAAATGTATATACATGGTAGTGTTAGTATTTTATATTCAATAAATTTGTTTTTACAAGTTTCGTCGTAATTCAAATTAAACATTAAGCGAATGATGCGTTTTTGTGTCAGAAATAATCTGTTGGAACCACTAGACAAGCCCCACAATGTTATATTGTAACTTAGATGCGAGTATACTACGGCATAGTATACAGTTAAAATAGAATCATGGTTAAGCTGATTTTTGAGTCGTGATATTAAATAATATGATTTATTTACTTTACCACACGTGAAGTCTATATGTTTGTTACATTGTAAATACTGATCATTTATTATCCCTAAATATTTTATGGATTCAGATGTTTTTATCAAATTATTATTAAAAGTAAAAGTAGCATTACTTTTATTCATTCTTTTTATAGATATTTGACAGATGTATAATTTCTGTTTTTTCAACATTTATAATTAATTTATTTAGTTTACACCATTCGCTAATTTGAGACATAATTGAAAATATTTTACTTTTTGCCTCATCTAATGTCTCAGCAGAAACTAGGACCGCAGTGTCATCTGCATACATAAAGACTTCTCCGTCAGTTATGTGGTTTGGTAAGTCATTTACAAAAAGTAAAAATATCAGTGGGCCTAATATACTCCCTTGAGTAGTTCCCATATTCATTGTGAATATGTCTGACAGTGATTCCTTGTATTTTACTGTATATTCCCTTTCGCTGAGATAAGATAGTAACCAGTCATTTATGAAGTTTCGAAAGCCTATATTAAACAATTTAGTACGTAATAAATCGATATCAATAGTATCAAACGCCTTCTTTAAATAAAATAAAATAATAAACGTTTCTTTTTTGTTATCTAAATTGTTTAAGCACGATTGTGTTAAATTTATGCACGCGGTCTCTGTAGACCTACTTTGGCGAAATCCATATTGTTTATCGTTCAATATATTAAATTTTTCAAGAAAACAAAACATTCTTTTACTCATAAGTTTTTCAATAATTTTTGAAAAGACACTTAATAAACAAATTGGTCTATAGTTAGTTATATTTGTAATAAGTGCGTACTCGTAATTTAACATTCGTAATTAATTTAGATTTAAGTTTTTCCTCAAATGTTTGAAAATTGGTAATTGTTCATATACTGACGAAAAACCTTTAGTGCTGTATCTCGCTTATTTTTTATCCGATTTTAATAAATTAAATATCATATTAAATCGTTTTTAAAAGACTTTAATATGAACTGAACTGGTATTTTTTCTTGCATCCAGTTTTTGACAAAAGACGATCAACTTTTTTTTCAAATTGCACTGTATGTATATTTTTAATTGATCAGGAAGTAGATTTTTTCTGAATATAAAATTGTAAACAATTTTTTCCATAAATCAAACTAAAGTCGAGAAATTGAGGATTAAAAAAAATCCATAGTAAACAATATACAGAGCCTATTTTAAATGTCAAAAGTGACAGCGTCAGCCATTCATACAATACTGCAACGATTTTTAATAATTTGAATCAATAAAATCTATAAAATCTATAAAATCTATAAAATCTATAAAATCTATAAAATCTATAAAATCTATAAAATCTATAAAATCTATAAAATCTATAAAATCTATAAAATCTATAAAATCTATAAAATCTATAAAATCTATAAAATCTATAAAATCTATAAAATCTATAAAATCTATAAAATCTATAAAATCTATAAAATCTATAAAATCTATAAAATCTATAAAATCTATAAAATCTATAAAATCTATAAAATCTATAAAATCTATAAAATCTATAAAATCTATAAAATCTATAAAATCTATAAAATCTATAAAATCTATAAAATCTATAAAATCTATAAAATCTATAAAATCTATAAAATCTATAAAATCTATAAAATCTATAAAATCTATAAAATCTATAAAATCTATAAAATCTATAAAATCTATAAAATCTATAAAATCTATAAAATCTATAAAATCTATAAAATCTATAAAATCTATAAAATCTATAAAATCTATAAAATCTATAAAATCTATAAAATCTATAAAATCTATAAAATCTATAAAATCTATAAAATCTATAAAATCTATAAAATCTCTAAAATCTATAAAATCTATAAAATCTATAAAATCTATAAAATCTATAAAATCTATAAAATCCATAAAATCTATAAAATCTATAAAATCAATAAAATCATTAAAATAAATAAAATTAAATTAAAAGTTAAAACGTACAAAAATATAAAATCAATACAGAAGGTGCTAAAGATTAAAATTACGAAAGTTATTGGATATGCACTCATGAATATCGTAGAATGCCATTTGTTGAAGATATACTTTGAGACTAGTTTTTAGTTGGTGATCATCAAGAGACTTGATGGGAGCGGGTAGAGCATTATACAACATTGGTCCGTAGTAATTTATGCCATTCCTGCTTTTTGACAACCTCAGCGTTTTCAGACATATGTTTGACATTTGTCGCGTATAATGATTATGTATGTCAGAGTTGGTATCGTATGAAGATATATTTTTTCTAACATACATTATACATTCAAGCACATATATTCTAGGTAAGGTAAGTATTTTAAGACTTATAAAACCTTGTTTGCAGTCCTCCCTGAAGCCAAGAGAAAGAATAGTTCTAATTGCTCGTCGTTGTAGTCCGAACAACCTACCTCTAATTGTAGAATGGCCCCAGGTGAGTATGCCATATGTGATATGCGTATTAAATAACGCAAAATATGCAGCTCTTAGAGCCGATTTCGGTAGATAAATTCGTATGTGACGTAATAACATTGCAATAACATTGCCATGCTCGTGCCAGTTTAATTTGCTGCCCAAAGTTATTCCAAGGAATTTAGAAGACGATTCTTCACTTTGTCGTTTGAGGGTGAAAATAACATGGACGGTTTTTTCAGGATTTAATGATAATTTGTTTGAAACAAACCACTTTAATATGTTCTTATTTGACTCTTCATTAATGATTAGTGCTGATTGCAGGTCTTGTGATTTATTTAGACATTTGTATCGTCTGCATACAGTATTATAGAATAGTCAACACTCCTTGGCAAGTCGTTCACGTAAATTTAAAAAAAATAATGGTCCTAGTATTGACCCTTGTGGGACACCATGCAAAATTATCGCATCTGATGACATTTCTTTGTTTAACAGCGCAAGTTGAGTTCTGTTTCTTAAGTAGCTATTTAACAGCCGGCAACTTTCCGGACTAAAGTTATAGAAATACAGTTTTCGCAAGAGAATGTCGTGAGAGACGCAGTCAAATGCTTTACTTAGATCCAAGAAGGATGCAACTGTGTATAGGTTTGAGTTGAAACCTTCCAGAACCGTATTCACAAAAGCAATGACTGCATCGCTAATAGATATCCCTCTGCGAAAACCGTACTGCTCGTGCGACAATATATCATGAATGTCCAGATATTCTACCATTTGCTTAAGAAATATTTTTACAATTACCTTGACAAAAATAGGAAATAATGCAATTGTTAGGATCTGATTCACAGCCTTTTTTATATAATGGAATAATACATCCTATCTTTAATGCAGCAGGAAAAGTTTGTGTATTGATGTAATGATTTATCAACTTTGTTAGTGGTGTAATTATTACATTTATTATGGATTTCAAAATTCCAACCGTCATCCCATACACATCACGTGAATGAGAGTTTTTTTAGAGAAAGTATTACGTCTCTTACCTCGGTTACACTAACGGCATGAAAATTAAAATAAACATTTTGTATATAGTTTGCATTGGAAGACATAATTTGTACAAGAACTTATCGTCAATCGTTATTTCAGGATTATCTATATAGTTAAAATTTGTGTCCTCGAGAAGTTTAAAGAGGCAGAATTTGCCATGCTCGGTTATAGGCCTACTTACTTGATTTATGTTATGTGAATCTACGTCGATATCAAGTTGAATGTGTATTCCAATATGATCCGATAGTCCTGTGTCGATTGGACGAACAGCAATGGAAACTTTACTAACATTTGAGAAAATGTTATCTAAACAATTCGTTTTTCTTGTTGGAAAGTTTACTCGCGGATACATATGATGTTAATATATCACAGGTATCAGATGCTTTGTATTTGCCATTGTTGATTTGGACGTTAAAATCACCACAAATAACAATATTTTTACAAATGTTAATATTATCCAGTAACTTTCCAAGAGTATAAATAAAATTATTAAAATCTCCATCCGGAGAACGATACACAACAATTAAATATAGATCTAAAGATGGGATGAATGATGCAGCTAATTCAAAGAATTTTTCTTGAGAAAGATTATTGAGATGTACAAGATTTTTAAAAGAGATATTTTTGTTAAATCGCACCCCCATGTTGAAAGTTTTTCCGCGCAAAAAATGGGCCGGGACTTAGTGTGTCTAACAGCCGTACTAATAGTCGCGAATTAATTCTCGAACTGAAAAATCCTGAATTATTTGTCGTATTTATTAGTCGGGTATTTACGGGTAGTTTCGGCGACTTCGAAGAATTATCCTCGATTTTAGTGACATTTAATTATTACTGGTTTTACGTTGGCACTATACGGGAACTTTTTAGTGACATTTAATTATTACTGGTTTTACGTTGGCAGAATCGTCATGTTCTGTCAGTTGAAGAGCGCCATTTATTAAATTACGAATATAGTAAGTACAATTAATACTTATTTTTAATGTAAATGGTACATAATAATGGTAATTCATTTTACAGAAATGGATAAAGGTAAAATTATAATAACAATATATTAACTATAATGAATTATAAAAATATCTGTTGACAAGTAAGAAATTGACAGTTCGCGAATAATCTCGAAATAATCTTGCGTCGCGCAGGATTATTGAATTGACGTTTATCTTTAAAAATAATCCGAGGTAAAGGAATAATCCTTATACTCGAATTAATTCGCGACTATTAGTACGGCTGTAAATGCATTATATTACATTCCGCTTCATTGAGCCAATGTTCACAAAAACAAACTATTTTAAATATGTTATTATGTTCGGCTAGAAATGCTTCAAATTCATTGATTTTATTTCTAATACTCTTTATATTTGTGAAGTATATGTTTATTCTGTTTTTAGTTTTTATACGCGCACTACGATTCACTTGTGTCTCGGCGGGCCCGCATAAAAATATATCTGCTTATCAATGCACCGTTTGGACAGTTTTGTGGATTCATTAATTTATCGTGCTCACGAAAGTCAGCACCAATTTTAAAACCAGAATTATTATAACAAGTAATGTTCCTATGCCCTACGATGGTGTACACATGTTCCTTAACATCATTTATTGTATAAATGTCTTGGATCCGTTTGACCAATACCCAAGTTTTCTTAGGCTCTGCCTGGATTTTCAAATTTCCGCCGCTCCCTGTTCCAACGATAGCCTTGGCATGTTTTTTACGATTTTTTTTGTATGCGACCTTGGCGACAACAACAATATTATCATTATTATTTAACACTTTATCTAAAGCACTGGTTGAAACTGTTATTTGTTTTTGAACGGTGTTTCGCTTAGAGCGCTGATTTAATTTAATTTCTGGTTTGGGCAACTCACGCAATTCACCATTGGGATTCGGCTTTTTGTACCCTTTATTAGTCAGGGTTAGATTTTCCTTGAGTAGAGAACAGTTTTCTTGAAGGATGCTATATTTTTTCTGCATTTATTTAATAATGATGTTCAGCAAACCTATTTCATGTTTTAACATTATATTTTGCTTTAAGACGGCATCGTGGTTAACCTCAAGTTCTTCAGCGTTGTCGCAGCACATGATTCGGGTCCCATCAATCGATTTGGCACTCTTGATCTTTTTAGCACAACTGTAGTGAAATACGTTACCGCATTTGACGCAAATTAAAATTTTACATTGAGTCTTTTCACAGCACTTTAAAAATATCACACTATTGTCGGACGATGCTGTTTCACCCGCCATCTTAACTACAAATTCATACAGTACATACAGTATCAAATGCATTTTATACACAAATAAATATAAACATGGTGTCTCTTATAGATAGAGTTAGATATTAAAGATGTTAATTGGTCAATTACATGTTGGGTTTGATATCTTTTCTTTGAATCTACATTGTCTCTCAGAAATTATATTATTTTTTCTTGGATCTTAACGGCGTTCAGTTCGTGGTACATTTCAATATTAAGAATAAAGAAAACACTTTCCTTTTTTATACCACTTTAAACTTTTGTTTTCAGTGACTAGTTTCGACTACACGGTAATCATTATCAAAAGTTTAAATTGGTATAAAAAAGTAAAATTGTTTTCTTTATTCTTATATTATTTTTTATTAAAAATGAAATAATTTTTTCAAATATCTTAGCGATATTTGATATGAGAAAAATTGGTTTGGTAATTACTAATTTCCATTTTACATCCTTTTTTATGTAATGGTTAAATTTCCCTAATAATTAATAGTTTCGAAAAAATTCCATATATTATATTATTAAATATACAGTGCGCGCCTAAATACTGGAACAAATTCAGTAAAGGCGAAACAAAATTTTTTGATGAAATCCTCCGACAAGTCGATTTATAAAAACTCACATTTTTGAGAAAAAATATATTTGCATATGTCATTTGTTTGTGAGTAATGACGTCATCATTTTTTTTTCAAATAGCAACCTAGCAACCCCCCATTTTTTAAATTCATTTTGTGAGACCGTTTCATTGTTTGGTGTGTCTAGCACAGTATTTTAAACATTTTAAATGAATTCACACCACATAATTAACTATTAATTTACTTAATGTAAACCACACACACGTGAGGCTGTTTTGGCCAATTAAGCTAAGAGCATTATATATTAACAGAAAAAGAATGTTTAGGAAGTAGGGACGAATAATAAAGTTCTATAGAACATGCAACATTAATTGAAATTGTAAATGTCTTTTATACACATTAAGTAACATGTCCCATTTATGTATAAAAAATTATATCCTATGACCACCCAATGCCGCGCGACATTAACATCTGGAGGGATGACGCTAATAACCCTTTGAATGTCATCCTTTAATTAGTGTATTCTTTGTGACTTGTTCAAGTGCACTTTTGATTTCACAAATCCCCACAAAACAGTGACAAGGCGTAAGATCGAATGATCTGGTGGCCACGTAAAGAGATAATTGTTTGAGGAATCTTTTTATTCAGCAGAGGAATCGTTCTATGGGATGTGTGGAATGTCGCACCATCTTGTTGAAACCTAAACTGATCATTTTCATCCACAACTGCAAAAAACTAATCAGAAAGCATGTTTATGTAACGGTCGTCGTCTACAGTGACGGCATCTTCCTCATAATTTTCAAAAAAGTACAGGCCAATCACTCCTCTGTTTATTGACGTACCCACTGGATGGGTGCGCCTCTTGTGGAAAAATTATTATTTTTAGTTATTGTTCTTGGCTTGTCGAGTCAATACCCACTGAGCATATCGATGTCTCTTTCCATGATCAGCAGTCTTCAAATCTTGTGTTAATTAAATAATGTACGCGTGCATTTTCAGATCTTTTGAAAGGATTGCATGAATTGAACTTGTTAATAAATTCAGTTGTTGGGCTCTTCAGCGAACCGATTTTCTGGGGCTTACGGTATCATTATCACGTACGGCAGCAATGTTTTCTTATGTTCGAACAGAACGGTGTCGTAATGTTTTCTTAACATTTGCAACAGAGACTCTGTTCTCTAACTTCCAGATCAACTTCCGAACTGATGATTCGGTTGGAAGAGCGTTACGTTCGAATGGTTGCCGTGGGACTTTCACTGTCTTTTTAATAACGTTTATCATTTAGATACGTTGCTTGGTTGTCATCGACTCCACGAGAAAAATAAACATTAAACTACAATGCTCACCACACAAAAGCTATCAGGCTGCAAATGGGAAGGATAGCAAATAATAAACATGAAACAAGCACGACTGCCAAACGTCACATAACAAAATGTCACGAAATTAAAATTCATCCTTATTTCCTGGACACCCTATATATACTTAGAAGTCAAATACAATAATTTAGCCATGTTTCATTAAGTGCAATTAAATCATAACTAGTATTATAAGTATAGTATAAGAGTCTCGATAGAAATGGGCACATCGCAGGAATATATCTTAGTTCCGTTTCTCTTCATCATTTTCATGAATTACGTGGATCAGGCATTTGATAGCATATCTAATATTACAGTCTGTAAATATGCAGATGATACGTCAATCTTGGTCAGCAATATGTCTCAGGAACAAGCGCTAATTAATGCAAACTCATCTATAAGCATATTTCATACATGGTGCGTAGATAACGGTTTATCACTTAATTCTTATAAAACAGGGTACATGCAATTTAATAATCCTCGAAACCACAAAACAACACAACTACCAAATCCAAAACTCAACGGTAAGGATATACAACACCTTAAAATGGGAAAATTTTTGGGCATTGGTATAATCCCAATATTGAACTGGGAGTATCACATATGTGGGAAACTTAAATCTGCCAGTTTTGCAATCTTGTCAATGAGGGCCTCGGTAAATTAAGTCGCTCTAATAAAATATTGTCATGCGCATGTGTGCAGTCATATGGCCTATGGAATAATCATCTGGGGTGCCTCCGGCGCGACGATTCTCCTTTTTAGACTGCAAAAGTAGATAGTTCGAAGAATAACTTTCTCAAAAATATAGGGATAGTTGCCGAACTCTGTTCACCGAACTTGGCGTAATGACATTTTATTCCTTATATATCTACCACTGTTGCATGTATGTCTTTAAACACAAACCTAAATTTGAAACCAACATGGTATATAATCAAAAATTTAACACACGGAACTTAAATCAACTAGCTGTGCCAAGACACCGTACATCTTTTTACAAACAAGGACCATATTACATGTGTCTCACATTATTCAATAAACTTCCTACGGATATTAAAGCCATCTCGCAGATTACAATATTTAAAAAAAGACTAAAAGCGTATCTACTTGACAAAGCCTATTATTCTATCCATGATTTTATCAATTAAATAAATGGGCACTTCACTTTTTAAGAAAAAAAACATGAGCATGAGGCAATGATTTTGTCTGATGGAGCATATGTATGTAAAGAAGACAATAAAATAAATCACCAGTGTAAGTAATACATCTAATTCGCCGTATGTTCAATAAAAGTGGGTACAAAATCCACTGGTAATATAGTTATATACCGACCACCAAATGGGAATACTGACATGTTTTTTTAAATAATATAATAATAAAATCTATTAAAATCCTTTATATTACATTAAAAGTAAATATCAATAAAACAAAGTATGTACCCTTCGTCCCCTGCGCTAATACATTGTTAAATATGGGTCCATTGGAATTAAGTAACTCAATTAATATATATGAACAATTACCAATGAGAGTTACAGCAAAAATGTATTAACTTTTCAAGAAGGCTTCTTTTGGGATGGAGTTTAGAAGAAGTTTTTTTGACATGTCCTCCTTCGTCAATTACTTTATTTATGATTTTGACCAGGATTGATAATAATATATTTTTATTTTATGGTAGTATTTGTTATTTAGTCAAATCCTGGTATTTGATACCATACTATTATTTTGTTTATTTGTTTGCAAGTTAGACGTTGGAATCTCATTTCCTCTAATTGCCTTTTTATTGTTGTTTTTGGTATTATTTTTGTTGTGAGTATTTGTTTGTCTGCTAGTATATTTTCGTCTTTTGTAAAGTATGAGTGTATTTAATTTGCTATCTCTCTGTTGTTTTTGTAATCAGCATTAATAACGTTTAATTAATGCAGTAACATATATTTACAATTGTAATTTAAGATAAAATATTAAATTTAAAGAAATTATTACACCTATGCGAGTACAAGAGTGTTCAACTCAGAGAGTGAAGACGAATTGGAAAATAAATTTAACCAGAACCAAAAGATTAAAAGAGAATTAAAAAATAAAATTTAAATATGATGATACAGATTAGGCTTTTTATGACAATACCTCTAGAGAAAATAATTGTGGCACCTACGTTAAAATATTGCTAAAAATTAAAGCTTGTATGAAAAATTATGAAGAAAAAGAAAGAAGGCATACTTTTGAGAAGTTATTGAATTTGGGAGACTTTACAGATACAACGGTTAGAATGCACCGCTGCCTATACAAAATGCAAGAGCACAAGTGAGGTTATGGACATTTAATCCTGCCTAAAACAAATGTAGATGAAGTACTCTGAAAAAAGACAATATTTTGTTGCTTAACCTAGTTAATGAATAGAGGAGAAAACGAAGCTTACTCATGAAAACTACAGTTTAAATATCGTATAAGTACTTTAGAGAATCTGTTGAAAGCAGCTACAGATTCCTGTAAATGTAAACAGTCTAGCAAAGCCATCAAGCAACCCTGTTTCGATAATGATAACCCTATCAACATTAAGACGGGTGCTCCAAAAGCCTCGTGAATCAACCGAGAATAAGTCAACCAGTATAATGTTAGGAAATGTTTTGGAGTAATCAAATAATTGGAAGAAAATCTAGCGGAAAAATAAATAACCGACGAGAGCCTCGAAAGAAAATTTAACTTCAAAACCCCACTAAGGGAATAGAAAAACGACAAAACTATATATCTATACAATAAATACAGTCAAATACGAAAATCGATCATATAGAAATACATTTGAAAAAATAATCAAATACAATTAATCGAATTTGGCCCACAGAACACGTATATTTTAAGATAATAGTCTCTACTAGATAGTATAGCCCACGAGAGTCAAACACATGGAAACTTCAATAAAAGTTAAAAATTATATCTATATTACCTTATTCTACATAAACAATTAATGTATGTGAAATAAATCAGATGATCAACTTAACATTGGTGGACAAAAATGTGATTAAAGAAATAATTTTTTATTTATATTGCAAAAATACAATAGCTATATACATTAAATACATATATACAAATAAAAACACATTGTACATGATTGTTTTACGTCTTAGTTACAACAAATTCAAAATTCAAATATTCCACGTAGCAAGTGCACTAACGGCGAATTCTAAAATCTGCCTGATAACACTGATGCCCTTTAAAGTAAACGAATGCAGCGAACTAACTTTGCCTAATACCATGAAGAAAACACTTTTGATTAGGTCCCAGTTATCGGATATTACCAGGTTGACTCGGCTGGCCATCTCTCCCTTCAACTTCATGCAAGCTTCTACAAGACGCAGGATCTCGATGTTCGGAGCTAACATGGAACTAATTGATGGCTTTCCAACTGCATAAGTTCTTTTGTTTTCTGTTACAATCGGATGCGTGGACTGGCTCTCTTTGACTGATTCACCCTGTTCGATTTCCGTGAGTAGGCCCAGCAAGGAGTTGTAGTCCAGGTCTTCGACGTTGATGCGGGCTGGTATTGCTAATCCAATAATAGAGAACTGTAAAGGTAAAAATAAATAATGAGAATGGTTAATTAAATTTAAATATAATAAAAAATTCTAGAAGTATATATTTTGCAAAATGTATCTATCATTGAAAAATTGTATAAATTAAGTAAAAATAATTTACATTAAATAGTGTAATTCTTGCTCTTCCTTTTAACATTTCTTTGTGTTTAAAAAAAAAACAACGACATTCCCAAAAATTTAGTACGAATTAACAGGAATATATTTCATTTTAAATAATAAATAAAATAATTTGAAATATAACAAGTATTTTAATTTAAAATTACCTAAAATGTTATATTTTCGTTTCAACAAGAGCCTAGCGATGAAAGTATCTACCGTAAATAATAAATGTTCAAATAATTAATTTACTTATTTTTCTATTATATGTAGAAATCAAATTGATTCGAATTTAAAAATTACAAGAAATATATTAGAGAAACTGACGACTAAATAAATATTTGTTAATCCTTCTCTTATTACTAAGTTATTTTATTATATAACTATTTGAAAATAAAATACACAAAAGAAATATTTGGTTTAATATAGACAATAATTTTAAAATCTAAATTAAACCTAGAAAACAAACATTTTCTTAATTATTTAGTATTGCTATGAGAGGCAACTATGAAAAACGTATTTTAAAATTATTGAAAAGACATTTAATGTCTTCTACCAAAAAAGGTAAGAAATATCAAACTCTAAAATCTATTATATTGAAATGAAATGAAAAGACAAAACGAGAAAAATTGAAGTACGGTAAAAAAAACATTTTAATGTCAATAGTGAGATTAAAAATTCAAATATGCAAAAGAAGTTAAAAGGGAGGTTTGAAAATATTAAATGCAACACACACTACATAGTAAATTATGACGAAATAAAAATAACTTACCAATATAAACATTTTCACTAAGTACGCCATTATGATTTGAATTATTGTTAATAACTGAGGTATGAAAGATTGATGTTTTCAGTTTATGGAAGCGAAGTCGACTGATTTGAAATATGAATATTCAACGTTATATACTATTTTGATTATTTTCGCTTCGGTTTAACACCCCATTATTCTCGGTAAGCCATTAAATTAGCGGTCAGGGGTAATTATGTCCACCCGGATAGATAATCCTATCACAATTTTAAGATTACTTGGTGTAATACATTAGCTGCTAATTATGTACCCTGTGTAACTAATTACTTAAAAACGGTTGTACATATACGGGTACAATTCAATAAAAAAATAATTTAAGTTATATCCCGTGTTGGATAATGTTTTAAATTATAAAAAAAATCATTAAAGAAATTATTTAAATAATTACAGGATAAATTGGTAAACTTCATGCAAATTATAATTTAAATTTTAAACGAAATCCTTAAAAATAAATACGTAAACTAAAAACAAAATAACTCTACTGAAATTAATAATAATAATAATAATAATAAATAAAAAAATCATGCTTTATTATTAATGTTGCAATATCTCTGAGGCGCAATATCAGCAAAACAGAGACTGAAAAAATAACCAAGTATAAAAATCTGGCGATAGAAATAAAGAACATCTGGCAACTAAACACAGAAGTAAATATCCCAATTGTAATATCCTCTAACGGTGTAGTCTCACAGAAATTACAACAAAATCTGGAGCGCTGTGAACTTCCGAAGAAACTTCTGGCCCCCATCCAAAAAGCAGTAATACTACAAACATGTCATATAGTACGGAAATTCTTAAATAATAGCTCAAGCTGAACTGCTTTGCTATTATTCAGATAAAACTAGCTGTAAGCTAAGATAAACAAAAAAAACAAATAATAATAATAATAAAAATATAATAATAATGTACGCAAATCTAACGTAACAACGTATTTAAAATATATAAACAGCTACTTACAAAACTGTTTATATCAATTAAATATGTGATAAAAGAGCAACCGACATTTTTATAAATCTAGAAGAATAAAAATTGTCAAAAAATTGCTTAACTTTTTTTAAGAAATAGTTGATGTTATATAAAAATGAATAGAAATTGTCAATTTAGGTCCTGAATTACGTTACATCTAAAATAATATTTAACAATTAAAAATCTCAAATTTTTATATTTAAAATCCCGACGCCCATACATAATTATTATGTTAGGGTGAATTGTAAGATATCATCAACATAACGATACCAGAACCGAGTAAATTCAGTTTCGCGTTAGCAATCGAACAGAGTGGTTGTGTTTTGTGAAGCGATCCGTAAAATCTCCAGAAACCGGTCAGAGAATTCCATTTTTTTTCATTATTACTAACAATAGTTGTTATTATAAATTAATTGTTAGTAGACTACGACCTCTTCCCCTATGGACGGGGAAGAGGACGACAGAGAAAATGTTTCCCTTATGGGAGACACTGGGTCGGAAATAAATACGTCAGATACATATGATGTTCTGAATAATCTCACTAACAACCAGAGTATGGTTAGCGAATTAAATAATTGTTCATCAATTGGTGAAAATAGTCAACCTCGCCTTTGCGCGAACAATGCCCGAGCTGATAACATTCAATTCGAACAATCTCCACAAAAAGCGCAGTCTAATATCGTTCTCGCAGATTCATCTCAAAAATATTAAATATTACTATAAAGAGACAGACGATGGTCCGTATTGCGTTATTGTAGAACGTATTAATAAAAATCATTTAAATCGCATGCTCATGGGCAAACTATTATATGATAACGGTGTAGTACGTAAATGATGTTATTAATATAACAAATATGGGTAAATCAAAATTATGCATTGAATTTAAAAACCCACGATCGGCAAACGTGCTTGCGAAAACAAATCTAACACAATCAAGTCTTGATGTTTACATTCCTAGCGTTTATGTAAACCAGGCATGTGCAACTTCATCAAGACCGCGGGCCGGAAAACAAATTCAACCTAAAATCGCGGGCCGGACTTTTTATTTGAATTTATAAGGAACAGAGAGATTCGTAGTTTGATTTAAGGAAATGATATTATATTTATTACGTTTTAACATTTCAAAAAAACACATATGTACATGTATGTAGCCATTTATTAGAACTGGCTTTCAGAAAATAGATTGAAATAAACAATTACAAACATATTTAATGGGAAGACTGTGCCTTCATATTTTTTACCAAATAATCAATAGTGGTGAAATATCGGATGTCGGAACACGCAGAGTGTTCTCCAAATATGAGTCTGTTAATCTTGTGCGTGTTTTTGATTTAACAAACTTCATTCTCGAAAATAGCTACTCACATTTGTATGTACTTCCAAATAATGACATTTTTTTATTTTTTTCTAAGCCAAAGATGCAAGAATTGGAAATTTATCGGTTGGTACTGTAACAAAGGGGTGTCCTTAGGGGGGGGGGGTGTCCCCTACACTATGGTCAATAGTGGTGGATGGACTCCTGGATGAACTGCATGGAAAGGGCTTTATAATCCAAGGCTACGCAGATGACATCGCCGTAATAATCAGGGGGCAAGCATAAAGGCATTCTTACAATCCTAATGAAAAAGCACTGAATAGCATCAATAACTGGTGTGTTCGGGAAGGACTAAGTATCAACCCGAATAGAACGATCATAGTTCCATTCACTCTCCAACGAAGTAAAGTACCTGAGTATAATTCTAGATACCAAACAGACTTGGAATCAGCATGTCGACAAAATCATGGCGAAGGCAACGAAGTCGCTTTGGGCCTGTCGGCGGCTTATGGGAAAAACCTGGGGATTAAAGCCCAAGATCACGTATTGGCTGTATAGAACGGCGGTGATACCCATTGTCACCTATGCTGCCCTCGTGTGGTAGCCGAAGACCCAAAAACTAGACACGCAAAAGAAGCTGAGTAGGCTTCAACGTTTAGCATGTCTAATCATCACAGGAGCAATGCAAACGACCCTAACCGCGGGAATGGAGGCAATCATTGGTCTCACACCGCTCCATCTAGTGGTACAAAAAGAGGGACTACACCAGAGGAAGAAAACACTGCCAGGAAACTGGACAGGACACTTAGAAATACTGCAGCAAATCGACCCGGCCTTTCTGTCCAAACCGACGGACATTATGTCCAGGAAGCTCGAATTCGAATTACCGTTTAAGGTGTCGATCGAGGACCCCAAAACCGCTTTGATGAGAGTCAAGGAGTTTGGACGAGGGATATCAGCCTGGTACACGGATGGTGCCAAGAATACCAGAGGTACTGGAATAGGCATTTATGGGCCTAACCAAAACCACAGGAGCTTCATGGCTCTGGGCACGACGCCCACGATTTTGCAAGCGGAAACGATTGCAATTGATATGTGCGCCAGAGAATGCTTGGATAGGCACCTAAATGGCGCGCATATATACATCTGCTCAGACAGCCAAGCCGCAGTAAAGGCCGTTCGAGCCTATAGTCACGGCTCACGGACTGTCTGGGAATGTCGAAGATCCCTCTCGCAACTGGCGAAGAACAACTTGTTGACCCTCATGTGGGTCCCAGGGCACGGGGATATTAAAGGCAACGAAGTGGCCGATGACCTCGCAAAAAGAGGTGCAAATGCCACTTCTATAGGACCAGAGCCGTTTTGTGGACTCCCCATGGCGCATAGAAGAGAGGTGGTGCAAAAATAGAAAAAGGACAGAAGACGTATGCATTGGAACAATGTACCAAGTCTACGTCAATCAAAACGACTCCTGAAACTCGATCACAGCCACAAGGTGCTTGAACTCACAAGGACCGAGCTACGAACTTTCACCGGACTCATGACAGGGCATTGTGCCCTCCGATACCATTTGTGGAAAATGGGAAAAGAGGAAAGTGGAAATTGCAGATTTTGTGATTCGGTAGATGAAACTACCGAGCACATACTATGCACTTGTGTCGCGATTGCTCACATGCGTCTTACATACTTCGGCAGGGACCGATTATCCCCCGAAGAAGTGAGCATTATCACCTCCAAGATAGTTACCAGGTTCATGGTGGACGTGGGACTGCTTAGAAATGATTGGTTAAGGGTAGAACAATAGATCGGTTAGGTCGCAGTTCACGAGAGGCTAACGCACCTCACTAAGACCCAACTTAACCTATAACCTATATAACCTATCGGTTGGTAAATATTTTTTTTATAAAAATCGGTTAACGGCGTGTCTCTAAATATCGCCTTATGATCGGATTTTTCTTGCAATTCAATGAGTTCCATTTGCGATGAAAATGGAGCTTCTTCTATTTCCACATTTTTCAGACTTGCTTCTTGACAGCAAAAATCTTTAAATCTGTTCTTAAATGCATCTCTTAAAAATTGTAACTCGTTTGCAAAACGTTTCGAAGTTAGCATGATCTTTATGATTTACAAGAGTCGGAAAATGGTAGGTATTCCCTGTTCAGAGCTGATTTTTAGAAGTTTTAATTTATTTTAGAATGACTTGACGTTACCTCACAGTTCATGAACAAGTTGTTCTTGGGTTTGCAACTTTGTATTTAATTCATTCATATGACTTGTTACATCAACGAGAAACGCAAGATTGCAGACCCAATTTGTGTTCTTTAGCTCTTGTGCAGGTTTTTCTTTCATGCCCATAAAAACAAATACCTCATCTTTCAAATCATAAAAACATTTTAACATTTTTGCTTTACTTAACCAGCGCACTTCACATTAAAATGTCAGATCTTCAAATTCAGACTGCAGTTCTTCCAAACATGTTTAGAACTAACTGTGGTAAAGTGCTCTTGATTTAATGAAATTTATGCAAGAAACTACTGTTTTTAGTACATGTGTAAATTTGATCGATTTTGCATAAAAATTTTGTTGATGTAAAATGCAGTGAAATTCACTCAAATCAATATTTCTACTACATTCTATTCTATTGACAACTCCTAAAGAAGAACCAACCATAGCTGGAGCACCATCAGTAGAAATTCCACTTAGATTCTCCCATTTAAGCTAAAATGGATCAAAAACTGCTTTTACTTCTTCGAAAATGTTTTCCCCTCGTGTGGTACACTTCATAGGTCGAAGAGCCAGTAATTCTTAAATGTAATTAAATTTGATATCAACTCCGCGAATAAAAATAGCTAATTGTGCGGTATCGGTAGTATCTCTGCTCTCATCGGGAGCAATTGAAAATGCCTCAAACTTCTGCGACGCACGCAACTTAAGGTTTGATTTGATATCGTTGGCCATATATAACTCTTGTTTTTTCAAATTTATTATTTTATCTTTTCTTTGTTGCCCATTGAGAATTCTTTAATTAGAATGGTTTGTTTTAAAGTGGCGTTTTAAATTAAATTCTTTTAGCACTTATATAGTTTCGAGGCAAATTAAACAAACAATACAAATGAAATATTAAAATATCTCGTGCAGTTGTTAATGATAATAATTAATATTGAGAGTAATAAATCTCTATGAGCATTACTGCACTAATGTTTTACATAATAATGTAAAAACTCCAGCTAACAGTTAAAACAACTACTCCCCGTACTAAAGCACCGCCAGGCATTGAGTGATAACACCACAAAATTGTTACATAGTGCTAAATATAATTTTAGACATGTAACGACAGCTAACAGTTATATCATTCAATGCCTGGCGGTGCTTTAGTACGGGGAGTAGTTGTTTTAACTGTTAGCTGGAGTTTTTACATTATTATGTAAAACATTAGTGCAGTAATGCTCATAGAGATTTATTACTCTCAATATTAATTATTATCATTAAACAAACAAGCTTGTTTTTTGCATAATAAAAAACGAATCGTTAGTCCACTTATCTTGAGAAACACGATTTTCAATATCAATTTTTCTTCTCTTCTCTGATGTCATTTTAAAAATTATGTTAAATTGTAAATTAAGTATACATTTAGAAACTGCTGTACCTCACTCGCTGATTCTTCCTTCACTAATCAACATACTTACAGCTAGTGCAAATAAAACGGGGTTTTCCCTGTTTATTGCATACACTGAATGCTGAGTTGACTAAATACAGTACAAAACTTTATGATACCTCTAAAACTTTATAATCCTTAGATTATATGAAAATGATTAAGAATACATATATATTTTTTACTTTCAGGGCCAGGTTTTGTGAGATTTGAAAATTGTTTTGCGGGCCGGATAAAATGAAGTCAGGGGCCGGAACCGGCCCGGGGGCCGTACGATGCACATGCCTGATGTAAACAGTAGAGGAGTGATTAGGTTTGTCGATAAGTCTTTTAAAAGGAAGATTTACTAGCAAATATTGAATCGCCAGTTAAAGTTATCGACATTAAAAGGTTCACAAAAAATTTTAAAAGAGATGATGAATAAGCTTTGACAGACAGAATCTTCCTCATTATATAAAAAAATTCCGTTGCGCATGTAGAGTCGAGCCTTACGTTCCGCCTGTAGTAAACTGCTATAATTGCTTAAGTCTTGGCCACCTAAGTAAGAACTGTAAATTAACGCATATTGCGAAGAAATGTAATAACAACAAACGAATTGATTATTAAATAAGTAATTGTGAAGGCTTTCACTTCGTGATACATTTTGATAAATTCAAAATAAATAAACAATTAACTTTGTTGGTATCACTTTTTATTTACACTTGTAACTATAGTTTCGACAACTTTAGCTTGTCATTATCAAACAATGGTATTTTAAATTACATTTAGCCTACAAATTTATACCGTTTTTAAAACATTAAACAGCGGGGAGGATATAAGATCTGCCTGGTCGTTAATGAGCCGAATGTCCGGATTATGATTAACTTTAAATACTTCGATGGACTCGAGTAAATCTATGTTAAGCCCTTTTTCGGCAAAGTGGATTACCTCGAGTACATCTTCTTCAAAAGAATGAGTATTTTCTCGGATGTGGTTAGCAAATGTGGATTTATTATTCCCGTTTCTGTATGCACTAATATGTTATTTTAAACGTATGTTGAAATTGCGTCCAGACTGACCGAATTGATTATTGTCTCAACTGTTTTGGAAATCACTATAGTCTATCCAGAACGTGTCCATTGTATGAACAGCTCCGTGCTAAGAAAATGGAATTAGGATATAATAAAAGTACATATACGTCAAATTTAATACGATATCATTTGCAGATGTCGCTAAAAACAGATATTTTCCACTAACTAACAATAAAAATTTCCCATCTCTCCTCGAAGAAACGACAAGTACAACCTAATGTAGATAATGTAACATCGAATATACGTATTCCACCTAAGCGCAAACACTATCATGCTGATATTTCACCCCCGCCCCTAAAAATACAAGTGATGTTCTCTACTACTCTAACACCAAATCGGCCGATAATAAACCCCTCTCCCCCTAGTTATCATAACAATCAAATTAAGGAAGTTATAATTAAAATCGTAAACGATGTACTTAAAAATAGAAGCCAAATTAATGATATTGAGTCATTGATTACTGATTTACTATTAAATAAAGTATATACTAAACTAAATTCCAAAAATGGTCCTGTATAGTATACTACAGTGGAACGCGAGATTATTAAATTCGAACAGAAACTCATTGGATATATATAATTCTTCTTTAACTTATGACATCATTCTAATATCTGAAACGTGGTTCAAACCACAACAAAACGTACAATTCAAAAATTATAAATGTGTAAGGGCTGTGGAATAATATAATTAATAATTCCCAACCAACTTTATTAATATGTGGTGATTTAACCGCCCGCTCCCCGGCATGGGGTTGCTCTCATACTGACAGGGCTGGTAGATCTATAAATAGATTGATCGATAATCATAATTTAATAATCTTAAATAACGGCAATCGAACAATTATACCAAAACCAAACTAGATGCCATCAGCTGTTGATTTATCAATTTGTTCCGGGGATCTAGCCTCTGATTTGTCATGGCAAGTACCTAATGACTCATTGGGTTCTGATCATTTTCCTCTGATTATTCTATTTAAAAAAAAAATACCTCACCGACCCTATAAATATTCCCCAAGAACAAATGGAATACGAATGCTGCAAATTGGGAACTTTATAACCAAATTGCGGATACTGCAGCTTCACAAATGAATCATAATATTATGTCCTTTGAATCATTATACAAAAGTTTAATTAAAATAATTGATAATAGCGCTAAACAATATATACACATCAAAAAACCTTTCACCACCACATAATCCAGCATTAAATGGTGGAATAATTAATGCTCCCAAGCTGTAGCCCAAAGAAAATTAGCATTCTCAAAATATAGGAAAAGCGCTACACTTGAAAATTATCTTAACCTTAAAAAACAATGCGCCAAAACAAAAAGAGTTCTAAAATCTACAAAAAAAACAAAGTTTTCAAAACTTTTGCAATTCTCTTAATAAAGATGTCCCCATAAAAGAAATATGGAACAAATTTAATGCTGTTAGGTTATCTGGAGAAATTGTCAATCATAGGAGCGATCATATTGATAAAGAAAAGTGCTTATCCGAGTTTAGTAATAAACTCGATCCATCATTCATCAATTATCGTTATGAAATACAATACAGAGAAAGTGACAAAAGTCACTTTCTCTGCCAGCCAATTAGTATGCAAGAACTTAACTACGCAATTAAATCTAAATCATCAGATACAGCACCAGGGGAGGATAATATTACCTACTCTATGTTATTTCGCCTTCCTCTAAACTGTAAACAAATTTATTGACTATCTTTAACCTAGTATTGGATTTGAAATCTTGGATCGCTGAATGGAACAATGTAAATATCATTCCTATACTGAAGCCAGGTAAAGACCCCAATTTTGGTAGTTCATATAGACCAATAGCACTCTGTATTTTTAAAACTTTTGAACGTATTATTTAAGCAAGGCTAGTATGGTGGATTGAAACAACTACAGACAATGCTGTTTCCATTGTTATGGATATATTAAATACTTTCATAAAAAAGGAATTTATGTTTTCATTCTTTATAGATATATAATCTGCTTTCGATAATGTTCAAATTAATATCTTATTAAACATTTTAAAAACAAAATTTAATATACAGATTTATTCTTGAAGACTATATATAACTGTACTCTTAAGAGAAATCTATCTACACGTATGTTTAGTATAATCGCAAAGCGGTCCTCTTTTATGGGACTCTCATAGGGTGCTATCCTTAGTCCAATCTTGTTCGCTATATATATTTCTGATATACGTAATAACATACCACGAAATATTAATTCCTTAGAATATGCTGACGATATAGTTTTGTACACTTCATCAAAAAAAATTAATAATTGTGTTTCGGAAATGGAGTCTGCTATTGATTGGTTCATAAGCTCTCGAGGTGGTTAGCTGAATTGGGTAAGTCCCACTATCAACACTAAAATCGAAATTAGTAGTGTTTACCCCGAAGAATTTTAATGACAAAGAGATTATTATCAATAATATTCAATTCACGAAAATGTGAAGTTCCTGGGATTCTTTTTTTTTGGGACAAGAGATTAACTTGGAATTTACACATCAGCAATATAATCACACAATGCGAGCAATCACTAAATGTCATTCGAATTCTGCCTCACTGCTGGTGGGGATCCCACCCTTCAATTGTTCTTATATAAAAATTTGATAAGATCAAGGATGGATTATGGCTGTATACTATACGATTCTGCCTCTAATAAATTACTAAGTTCACTAGATCTTCAATATAGAGCTTTACGCATTCAAAAAGGCGCGATGTGCTCGACTCCTGCAAATACTCTGCTAGCAGAAACCTCAGAACAAAGTTTGCAAACAAGAAGAATACAATACAATGATAATACAAGAATAAAGAAGATCCATGATTTTTCTATAAATGTAATGACAAATAAATATTGAAGAAAAAAGAAAGCGCCAGTACTCAGTCTGTCCTATGCGAAAGTAAAAAAATATGACCAATTTATTCTGACTTCAGATACAAGTCCAATCTATAACTTTCCCTACCTTCTCGCAGGACCCGAGGTCCTAATCCCCAAGTATCCTTCAAATCCTATGCTTGCACGAGTCACTTTCCAAACAATAAGCAGTTCCGTAGAAAATCAAGAACAAATTTTTACTGATGGTTCTAAGAATCAAGCAGAAATATGTGACTCTGCTTTTTATTATCAAAATAAAAATTACATTGAAAAATATCGTCTTCATAGTATAGCTTCAATATATAGCGCAGAACTTTTCGCCATTAAAAGCGCAGTAAATTTTATCAACCACAAAACGAAAGAGGGAAAATATATGATAATCTCTGACTGTAAGTCACTATTGCAAGAATTGATAAAAGAAGATATATCTGATCCTAATATTCTATCTCTTCTTAAATCCGATAACTATATAAATACATCATCAAACAAACGTGTAACATTCTTGTGAGTCAAAGGACATTCCGGAATACACAGAAACGAGATAGCTGATAATCTTGCCAAAGAATCACTTCTCCTCGAAAAGGAAGAAAACTTCGTATTAAGAAGTGATTTAATTAATTTACTTAAACACACGAATTTAAATAAATGGGTAAATGAACTCTCTCAATCATTTATGCAAAAAGGACACAACTATAAACAATTTTACCATATATATAACAAGGAGCCATGGTTTCGGAAAACTATCATTGGAAGAAATATAATTACAACTATCACCAGAATTAAATTTGGACACTGCTCCAGTAATCAACTTTTGCACAGAATTGGAGTAAAATCGTCACCTTTGTGCATTTGTCTAATCGAAAATCAAGATTTGAATCACATATTTCACAGATGTCCTTTGTTTTATGATGCAAAAACTAAATTATGTGAAAAAATATATAATATACCCAAGGAAGTTTCCCTAAATTATATCGTATGATTAAACTAAGTATATATAAAGAGATAATTAAATTCCTGAAGGAGATCAATATCTGTTTGTAATAACTCTGGTCGTCTCTCATTTGCGTCCATTTATAAATATGAATCTTTTTTCTTATTCAGTTTAGTTGATAATCATCATCATAATCTTCATATTCATTAACAACCTCCTATCTCTACTGTTAAACCCTTCCGTCGGGCCACCTCCAGTGCTTGTAATTCCGTAATCGTGACGGCCACCACGAAACACTTCCTATACAATATCACAAGTGACGTGCTAAATCATCCTCATTTTAAATTCTTGAAGTTGTTCAAAGTAGATCAGAAAAGTGATCCAGTACATTTATGTTAAAAAAAAAAACAATATGTTTTTTCGCTAATTCTGAATTAAGGATTAAGTTTGTAAGGTAATCCATGAAAATTTCAGCTAGTGGGCTTAAGGGTGACCTCATTGCTAGTCCTTCTTTTTGATTGTAAATTTTATTATCAAATGTGAAAGTTATATTTAAGTAAAATGCTCAATAAATTTATGAATTCTGACTGAATAACCGGGTTGATATTATTTTTCTTTTCTTAAACAACAAATTCAATTATTATATAAAGTAATCCAATCATTAATAACAACAAAACACAATATCCCCTTCTGGTGACAGCAGGTGAAATTAATTCAAATTATTCACTGTCGACGGACAAGGCAGACATCGTAAACTTCGAGGGAATTCTAAGCGCAGCAGATAAGCCGAAGATGAAGAAGAAGCCGAAGAAGAAAAACTTGCAGAAGAAGAATAATAAAAATAAAAACGAACATCGAAACAGTTCATTAGATGCGAATGTAAACAAACATGAGAATGTCCTAAATAAAAAAACTGCAGAAGCCCATTGTTAAATATGCAGAAAATATAAATAAACCAATTGTTACAGGTAGTCTAACAGACCCAATCGGTGTTGTATACAATGATATGAAAAATGATTTTTTCTATGCAGGAAAATTCAAACAAGAATTAGAAACACACTTAGAAAATAAACTAATATTAACGATTACCATTGAAACTTTACAAAAACAGAATTGTTGGACAAACGAACAATTCAAATGTTGTAAAATAGGCGTACCCGAAAGAAACAGAAAGATGTGATTATTAAACCAGAGTTATGGCCGTCTAGAATTAAGATAAGTCCTTTCATTCTCTTTCAAAAACCATGGCAATTTTTCCGAAGTAGATAGTGAAAATCAAAATAAGGAAATAATAGTATTGCACCAAAATGTCAGAAGTTTATTGTGGAAAACGGATCAACTAGAATGTGCAATATAGGATATTAAGCCGGATCTAATGTGTCTTACGGAAACCCCGAAATGAACTTTAGCTACTTTAGCTAAATAAATGGGCACTTTACTTTTACTTTTGAAGAAAAGAAAAAAAACATGAGCATAGGGGAGTAATGATTTTGTCTGACGGAGCATATCTATGTAAAGAAGAAAATGTTGTGTCAAAATTGATAATATATTGTAAACTTTGTTTGTGTATATTATGCAATAAAAATTATTTTCATTTATCCCCTTTTTTAAATGAACTACCACATAGTAACGTCGCTACCATCATTTTCATTACTTTATTTATGATTTTGACAAGGATTGGTATGAATATATTTTTGTTTTATGATAGTATTTATTATTCTGTCAAATCCTGGTATTTGTTATCCGACTATTATTTTGTTTATTTGTTTGCAAGTTGTACGTTAGAATCTCATTTCCTCTAATTGCCTTTTTTTATTGTTGTTTTTGCTATTATTTTTGTTATGAGTATTTGTTTTTCTACTAGTATATTTTTGTCTTTTGTTAAGTATGAGTTTATTTAATTTGCTATCTCTCTGTTGTTTTTGTAATCAGCATTAATAACGTTTAATTAATGCAGTAACATACATTTACAATTGTATTTTAAGATAAAATATTAAATTTAAAGAAATTATTACACCTATGCAAGTAGAAGAGTGTTCAACTCAGAGACGAATTGGAAAATAATAATTTTAACCAGAACTAAAAGATTAAAGGAGAATTAAAAAATCATTATTAGAATATGAAGATAGAGATTAGGCTTTTTATGACAATTCCTCTAGAGAAAATAATTGTGACACCTATTTTAAAATATTGCTAAAAATTAAACGAAAGCTTGTATGAAAAATTATGAAGAAAAAGAAAAAAGGAATACTTTTGAGAAGTTATCGAATTTGGGAGACTTTACACATACAACACTTAGAATGCACCGCTGCCTATACAAAATACAAGAGCACAAGTATGAGTTATGAACATTTAATCCTGCCTAAAACAAATGTACATGAAGTACTCTGAAAAGAGACAATATTTTGTTGCTTAAGTTAGTTAATGAATAGAGGAGTAAACGAAGCTTCCTCAGGAAAATTACAGTTTAAATATCGTACTTTAGAGAATCTGTTGATAGCAGCTTCATATTTCTAGCAAAACCGACCAAGCAACACTGTTTCGATAATGATAACCCTATCAACATTAAGACGGATGCTCCAAGCGCCTCGTCTATCAACCGAAAATAAGTCAACGAGTATAGTGTTAGGAAATGTTTTAGAGAAATCAAATAATTGGAAGAAAATCTAGCGGAAAAATAAGCAACCGAGGAAGAACATCGAAAGAAAATTCAACTCCAAATCCCCACTGTGGGAATAGAAAAACGATCTATAGAATAAATACAGTCAAATACGAAAATCGATGATATAAAAATACATTTGAAAAATAATCAAATACTATTAATCGAATTTCGCCCGGAGAACACGTATATTTTAAGATAATAGTCAATACTAGACAGTATAGCCCACGACAGTCAAACTCATGGAAACTCCAATAAAAGTTAAAAATTATGTCTATATTATCTTATTCTGCATAAACAGTTAATGTATGTGAAATATATCAGATGATCAATTCAAATAATTTTTTATTTATACTGTAAAAATACAATAGCTATATACATTAAATACATATATACAAATAAAAACACATTGTACATGATTGTTTTACGTCTTAGTTACAACAAATTCAAAATTCAAATATTCCACGTAGCAAGTGCACTAACGGCGAATTCTAAAATCTGCCTGATAACACTGATGCCCTTTAAAGTAAACGAATGCAGCGAACTAACTTTGCCTAATACCATGAAGAAAACACTTTTGATTAGGTCCCAGTTATCGGATATTACCAGGTTGACTCGGCTGGCCATCTCTCCCTTCAACTTCATGCAAGCTTCCACAAGACGCAGGATCTCGATGTTTGGAGCTAACATAGAACTAATTGATGTCTTTCCAACAGCAAAAACCTTTTTGTTTTCTGTTAAAATCTGGTGCGTAGACTGGTTCTCTTGGACAGATTCCCCTTGTTCGATTTCCGTGAGTAGGCCCAACAAGGAGTTGTAATCCAGGTCTTCGACGTTGATACGGGCTGGTATTGCTAATCCAATAATAGCAAACTGTAGAGGCAAAAATAAATAATAAGAATGGTCAATTAAATTTTAATATAAAAAATCTAGAAGTATATATCTTGCAAAATGTATCTAATATTGTATAAATTAGGTAAAAATAATTTATATTAAATAGTGTACTGGGTGTTATTACTCTTAAAGTTTTTTGTTAAAAAAGAAAGAAACAACAACATTCCCAAAAAATTTCTATAAATTAACAGAAATATGTTTCATGTCAATAAGAAATAAAATAATATGAAATATAACAAGTATTTTAATTTAGAATTACCTAATGTTATAATTTCATTTCCTTAAGAGCCTAGTGATGAAAGTATCTACAATAAAAAAATAAATGTTCAAATAATTAATTCACTTATTTTTTTATTATTTGTAGAAATCAAATTGATTAGAATTTAAAAATTACAAGAATTATATAAGAGAAACTGACAACGACTAAATAAATATTTTTTAATCCTTCTTTTATTATTATATTAAACACATAATAGTAATGTATTAGTTTTTTAATTTAATATATAACTGTTTGATAATAAAATATACAAAAGAAATATTTAGTTTAATATATACAATAATTTTAAAATCTAAATTAAATCTATAAAAGAAACCTTTTCTGATTTCTTTCTTAATTATTTAGTATTGGTATGAGAGGAGTCTATGAAAAACGTAATTTTAAATTTTTGGAACGTTTAATGTTTTCTACCAAAAAAGGTAAGAGATATCAAACTCTAAAATCTATTATAATGAAATGAAAAGACAAAGAGAGAAAAAGTATGGTAAAAACACATTTTAATGTCAATAGTGAAATTAAAAATTCAAATATGCAAAAGAAGTTAAAAAAGAGGTTTGAAAATATTAAAAACAACAAACACTAAATAGCAAATAATGACGAAATAAAAATAACTTACCAATATAAACACTTTCACTAAGTACGCCATTATGATTTGAATTATTGTTAATAACTGAGATATAAAAAATGGATGTTTTCAGTTTATGGAATCGAAGTCGACTGATTTGAAAAATGAATATTCAACGTTATATACTATTTTGATTTTGTTCGCTTCGGTTTAACACCCCATTATTCTCGGTAAGCCATTAAATTAGCGGTCAGGGGTAATTACGTCCCCCGGATAGATAATCCTATCCGAATTTTAAGGCTACTTACTGTAATACATTAGCTGCTAATTATGTATCCTGTTTAACTAATGACTTAAAAATTGTTGTGCATATACGCGTACAATTCAATAAAATTTTAATTCAACTTATATCAAGTTGGATAATGTTTTAAATTATAAAAAAATCATTAAAGAAATTATTTAAATAATTACAGGATAAATTGGTAAACTTAATGCAAATAATAAGTAAAATTTTAAACGGAATCCTTAAAAATAAATACGTAAACTAAAAACAAAATATCTCTACTGAAATTAATAATAATAATAATAATAATAATAATAAAAGCAAAAAGAAGCAGTAATACTACAAACATGTCATACAGTGCGAAAATTCTTAAATAATAGCTCAAGCTGAACTGCTTTGCTATTATTCAAATAAAACTAGCTATAAGCTAAGATAAACAAAACAAACAAATAATAATAAATAATAATAATAATAATGTACGCAAAACTTACGTAACAAGGTATTTAAAATATATTAAACAGCTACTCACAAAACTCTTTATATCAATTAAATATGTGATAAAAGAGAAACCGACATTTTTATAAACTTTTAGAAAAATAAAAATTGTCAAAAAATTCTCAACTTATTTTAAGGAATAGTGTACGTTATTTAAAAATGAATAGAAATTGTCAATTTAGGTCCTGAATCACGTTACATCTAAAATTATATTTAATAATTAAAAATCTCATATTTTTAAATTTAAAATCCTGATGCCGATACATAATTATTAATTTTTATAATACCTGTTTATAAGCACATAAAATGTCACTATAAAATTAATAAGTATGTATCGGGCACAGGATTTTGAATTATACACCATATTTTAAAAACATGTATTATATAATATACAGGGTTATTCCCACTATACGGCACCGAATATTGTGGCCAAAATACATGACTTTCAAAAAGTTTCGCTTTGGGGATATATGGGGGTCTATTAGGGCTACTTTTTAAAATTGCCCTCATAATATACAGGGTGTCCCAAAAACCCTAAAAGTATCAATGTTGTGTTTTTTTTTTAAATGAAACACCCTGTATTTTATTGCATTTTTGATCCTTCCATAAAAATAAGTGTGTGTTTTAATAAAGTTTTAATTAAATAAACCTTAAGGTTTTTGAAATAATTTGAAATTTGTAAAAATTTAACCTAATTTTCATGTTTCAACTACTTAAAAAGTAATTAAGTTATGCATACCAAATTTACACAGAAATGTAACAATAGATCATATTTTATTTTCCAAGTATAATAAACTTAACATCTTATGCTGTGTGTAAAAAAATTGGAATTAAACAAATGAAAACTTTAAATGGCTATAACTTCATTTATTTATTAACTTATCAGCAAATGCACGTTTTAATTACCTATCGAATGGTATTTATATCTTAAGTGTTAAGTCCACTCGTTTTTACAGAAAACGCCAAAATATTGTTTATTGCACTGTTTTAGTACTTTTTAAGTAAAAATTTTAATGTATCTAGTTTTCTATGGTATTTAAAAACGTCAGATAATTAATTTAGTTTGTCACTTTAGTTTAAAAAGCCTGTCTTTTGTTATAGTTGACTTATTTTGCATTTTTGTGTTAGATCGTTAGTAATCGTTATTGTTTGAACATCGCTGTTGTATTTTTGGTAAAAAATGAAGATTTACTCAAAAGAAGGTTATATTGGCATTATTTTTATGCTTGGAGAATGTCATCAAAATTGTTTATTGGCTTGTCGAGTTTATATTTAAAGTTTTCCCGAAAGAAATCACCCCAAGCCAGCCATTTTTGAGAGACTATTAAACCAGTTTAAAGAAATTGGAAGTGTCAGTTATAAAAACCCCAGTATAAGAACATCTGTGTAAATTTTCATTTTTTACTATTAAATACAACAACGATGTTCAAACAATAACGATTACTAATGATCTTACACAACTATAACAAAAGACAGGCTTTTTAAACTAAAGTAACAGACTAAATTAATTATCTTACGTTTTTAAATACCATGGAAAATTTTTACTTAAAAAGTACTAAAACGGTGCAATAAACAATATTTTGGCGTTTTCTGTAAAAAACGAGAACACTTAGGACTTAAGATATAAATACCATAAGATAGGCAATTAAAAAGTGCATTTGCTGACAAATTAAAAAATATGGCGTTCCATTTAAATAATTGAAGTTATAGCCATTTAAAGTTCTCATTTGTTTAATTCCAATTTTTTTACACCCGGCATAAGATGTCAAGTTTATTATACTTGGAAAATAAAATATGATCTATTGTTACATTTCAGTGTAAATTTGGTATGCATAACTTAATTACTTTTTAAGTATTTGAAACATCAAAATTAGGTTAAATTTTTACTAAATTCAAATTATTTCAAAAACCTTAAGGTTTAGGTAATGAAAACCTTATTAAAACACACACTTATTTTGATCGAAGGATCCAAAAATGCAATAAAATACAGGGTGTTTCATTAAAAAAACACAACTTTGATACTTTTAGGGTTTTTGGGACACCCTGTATATTATGAAAGTAATTTTAAAAAGTAGCCCTAATACCCCCAAATATCCCCAAAGAGAAACTTTTTGAAAGTCACGTATTTTGGCCACAATATTCCCTGCCGTATAGCCTGAATAACCCTGTATATATATATAATTTAGTTTGATGTTTTCGCGGGTAATATATATATATATATATATATATATATATATATATATATAACTTTAAACTAAATTTTTCTAGGTATAATATTTACAAAAATTTCAAACAATACATTTTGTTTACAAACTTTTTAAATTTAGTCGTAGTGATTGTTTAATTACTTGATGAATGTTACTTTATAAGTTGTAATTAAAACACGATAACTTTGTTTTATCACTAAGTCTTTTATAATTTCACATTGACTATAGTTTCGAGTATAAGTTACATCATTTATTTTGTTTGTATTTTTTAATTTAACTTTTTGTGTTGGTGATTTTAATGCCCACCATCCTATGTGGGGATCATCCTCCCTCTGCATATAGTTCGAAGTAAAGTACCTTGTTTACATTATTGGTTACGTGAAGAGAAATTTTAATTATTAAAACACAATTCTTCATAATTTAAATAAATAAATTATGAAGACAGTGAATTCTAACGTGTTTGATTAATTAAAGTACTTTGGATTGATCTTGGATATAAGAATCTCATGTCAAGCACACATCAAATACATTATGGAATAAATATAATTAGAACGATTTGCAAAACTTGGTAGGCTGCAGAATAAGCTCTGGCAATCCTGCTTTATCGCAGTTGTATTCGTTCTATCCTTATGGCTCAATCCTCTATGAATTAGCATAGTTTATTGTAGAAAATTGACAGGATACAGTACAAAGCCCTTAGAATTACTATCGGGGCAATGAAATCTTCCCCAACTTACACAATATTAGCTGACTGCGCAGAACCTCCACTGAGGCAAGGGAATATTTGGCAAAGAAAGTTATTATCAGGTACAAAGCAACTGAAAAAATACTATAATATATTTTAACATCTATATGTTCCTTAAACACTGAAGCACTGGGGACTATTGGACTAAATGAAACGACCCTCCATTAACAATAGGATTAGACAAAGCTTCAAGTTTAACACAAATATATACTACTTCCAAATCCAGTACTTTCCTAAACATCTACTTAAAATCTTTCCAAAACTCCTGCCTATTGTAATTATGATAAAATCAATTCTTTAATCCTAAATAGCTACTTAAAACCTGAATTTCCCAATAGTGTTCAAATATATACTGACAGATCAAAACTATAAAATGGTGTAGGCTATGGGTAATGTAACATTGAAAATTCTGGAACTACCTAGTCTATGCTCGATTTATACCACAGAAGCTGTGGCAATTGTTAGAACAGTGGAATTTACGATACATCTTCAGATAGACAGAACTATCATAATTCCCAAACTGTTCTTAGATCCATTATGTCTTAGTGTAGCAAACCCCGCGAAAACCATACAATCAAATTTTTTTAGAACTGAATAAAACTATACAGGGTAATAATCGTGAAATAAACTTCATGTGGGCAAAACGATTTTCCAAAATTGAAGGCAATGAAAGAGCGGATATGTTAGTTGTGTGCTACTTCAACAAGTGGATCGGAAATAACAAATATGCCCAGTACATAAATAAAGAAATAAAATCTTTCCTATTAAATAATTTTGAAGAATATTGTATTTCTACCCCATACGTGCAATATAAACTTATTCATCCTGCACTTCCTAAATGTATCCCTCACTTATCGAAACTCACAATTCTAGGACTACGGTCATCAGCCATTACTCGTCATCAAGTATGGTCAATTTTCTAAACACCTTTTCAAAATTAAGTTAAAAGAAGATCCGTTTTGTATTTGTAGTAGCATATATTGTGCCTGAATGGCTTAGTTGACAAGCGCCTAACTAGTAATCCAGAGGCCTATTCAGGTGAATGTATTTAAATTTACACATAATTAATATCCATTGCTTGAAGATTATACAATACTAGTCTTTAAAGTATACTCTAAATGAACCTAAATGAATCTTAATTTAATTATCAAAAATAATTTCACAAAGAAAACCTATACCATTGTGAGTTAACTACAACATCAAATAATTAGTTACTTCAAATCGAAATATAAATAATTCTGCAAACAATGCAAAATATACCTCTAAAAATAAATTGATTGATTAATATGACGCCGAGTGAAGATGGTGTTAATAATGAGAAAAGCAACGAAAACAAAATATGTGCATATAAACATTGTAAAAAAACGATAGTGAGGGATAGATTTGAGTGTAGTGAATGTCCAGCAGCGTTCCACCCGGGCTGTTTTGCAAAGGGAAAACAGGATGCAATGCCCAACCATACATGTGGAGTATCTAACCTCCAAGGTGAGAATAACAATTCAATTTTATATGAAATAGAAACTTTCACAAAACAAGTCCAGTCATTGGAGGAATCAAACACAATACTTAAAATAAACAATCAAGCATTAATAAAAACAAATAATTACCTAAAAAGTAGGCTCCAGTTAATTGAACAAAATAAACAAATTTGTGAACAGAAATCTGTAGAAACAAATGCAAATTTCAAATCTAGCGATCAACAGATGGAGCTCATATCCACAAAAATTCCAGAATCAAATACACTTGTTAAAATAATTCGAATGATTCGGAAAAGAAATAGACAATAGAAACGATAAAGAAGCATCAAATATGAATCACTCGAAGGATAAGAAACGGAATGTACCATAAATAAACCAAATAATGGAAGCAATAATGATAAGAAACAAAATGTAAACCAACCTAAAAATGAAAACAATAATAATGCATGGATAAAAGTGAGATCCCGCAGAAATAAATCTTCGATCATGGGAACAGCAAGCGAAAATATCAACCTTTCGGCAGTTCCAATATTGGCTTGGTATTTTTTAGGGCGAGGAAATCCGGAAAATATCTGTCCTGAGGGATACTTAGATGTAACTACTGTAAATTTAAAACGGGAATATGAAAAGGCTTTTAACTCTGGCCAGCGGACATAAAATTAGAAAAGTTTTCGTTTTTCGCCGAGCACAAAAAATCCCAAGTGATCACGTAACTAAAAAGGCAATAATACACTTAAATATTCGTTCAGTATTTAAAAACACCGCAAAAATAAATGCAATGCTGTCAGATCATCCAGATTCCGATATATTAATTAACGGAACACTGGCAATCCGAAGAGAACATAAGAAAACATAAAATAGTCAATTTCGAACTACGAGCAAATTATTCAAGAACGAAGAACTCGACGAGGGAAACTGTATACGGTAGAGCTGCGATTTATGTCCGCGAAGGTATAATGTGCAGTGAAAGAAAGATTGGCGAAAACAAGTTCTTTTGAGTGTTTTGCAGTTGAACTACACGAAGTGGACCAAACACTAATTATTGTGGTTATATATAGATCGCCAAATATTGATAACATTACTGAGTTTTTTGAGATGTTTGAATCCCTTCTTACTATTTTAATGGATAGGAATAAATCATTTATAATTACGGGTGATTTCAATATAGATCTCAGTGTAAATACGCGAGAATCATTCGAATTTCTAAATCTAATTAGTACGTTCAATGCTACTGCGACGATAAATAATTTTACCAGGATAACAAAATCAAGAAAATCAGTTAAAGATAACATAATAACAAATATGTCGAATAAATATAATACAGAAGTTTTTGAAGCGCATATGTTAGACCATCCTGCCCAAAAATATTAATCTGGGAAACAAAATTAGTATGTAATAAAAACTTGATAAGTACTCGTAATTTTAGTAATTTTAATACGTTTGTCAAAGGCTTGAGAAGCGTTGAATTCTGGAATAATATAGTTTCAAATAGAGCTTGTAATAATAAATGGAATGATTTTATGAACTCACTAATTTCATTGTTAAACAAATACTGCCCGAAAATATCTAAAACACAATACAAAACAAAAAGGAAATCTTTAGCGTGCTACCGTTATCCAGAAATTATCCACTATAAACATTTATTGGATTGTTTAGGTGTAATAAAAGCATATAATAACGAAGTAAAGGGTATCTATGCGACTTTAAATAAAGAATATGTCAACCTCATTCAAAATGCGGAACGAACGGACATGTTAAACTCAATCTCGATGAGTGACAATAAAATAAAATCGACGTGGAACATTATAAACAAACATTTAGGGAAGTCGGTAAATAATCAAAATTATGATGAATACATACTAAATAACATTTATGAAATGAATAAATATTTTGCTAACATAGCTTCCCATTTAATTCAGCAACTACCCCAAACTAGATATACACAAAATAGTCAAACAAACACAAAAACACTTTTTCTTAAACCAACAACTGAAAACGAGGTATTTAATGTGATAATAAGCCTAAAAAATAAATCATAATCAGGATTTGATGAAATTACCTCTAAAATCCTAAAATCCGCTATAAAGGAATTTGTGCCTATACTAACACACCTAACAAATAGTATGTTTGAACAAGGAATATCTCCTGAAGTTTTGAAATTGGGGAAATAAAACCAATCTTCAAAAGTGGTGATAGCAAAATGTTTTCAAATTAGACCGATTACTCTCCTGAGTATATTTTCAAAAATTGCAGAAAAAATTATTGCAGTAAGAATAATGGATTTTTTTAATGAGTGTAATCTATTAAAAGAAATTCAGCACGGATTTCTGGAGAAAAAATATACTTCCACGGCACTCTTTGAATGTTTACAAACAGTGACTGATGCCCTATAGGGGTTTACCTTGATCTCTCCAAGGCATTCGACACTGTGGATCACGCAATTCTACTAAGTAAACTTTATACGTATGGTATACGAGGAAAAGGTCACAGCCTTATAAAATCTTTTTTTAGAAAATCGTAGAAATAAAATTAAAATTCAAAATATCGAATCAGAAATCCAACTGTACGCCCCTACCACAGGGGAGCATTTTGGGACCAATTCTATTCATAATATATGTATGTAAATGATCTACCGAAATGTATCTCACAATGGGAGGCTACATTAGTAAAATATGCGGATGATATAAGTGTATTAGCGACAGGTAAAAATACCGATGAACTTAAAGCGAGTACGGAGGTCACAATTAGTAAAATTGAAAATTGGTTAAACGAAAACAAAAAAAAAACGAAAAATTCACGAACTATATTAGCTAAAATATAAGTGGAAAATACTACCTTAAACTCAGCCTGTTATATAAAATCTCTTGGTATCTCAATTGATTACGTTGGAGCGAACATTGCTCGAAATTGATAAAAAAAAACTAAACTCTACAGTATATTCAGTAAGATTGCTTAAAAATACTTTTGAAACAAAACATTTACTGCTCTTATACCATACGAACTTCGAATCTTAATTAAGAAATAGGATACGGAGGCAATCCAGCAGCAAATAATGTGTTTTTAATTCAGGAAAAAATTATTAGAATCATTTTTAATTTAAATTATAACGAATCGTATAGGGGTGTGTTTTAGAGTGAAGGAATTCTAACCCTTCGTAGTTTATACATCTACGAGTTGTTAATTTTTAATTTTAAAAATAAAAATAATTTTGAATCACATATTAAAGAATATCCATATAAAACAAGGCATCTAAGTGACTATTATATACCTCAACACAGATTAACGTTGACTGAATAATATCCCAAACATAGTGCAATTATATTTTTTAATAAACTACCACAACAATTAAAAGAAATACGGATGTTGCGCCAATTTAAAATTAAATTGAAGGAATATCTCATTGAGACCGAATTATTCAGCTTAGGTGATTTGTAGATTTCTACGTACGTTTTATGGTGTATTTGATTTCACATATGTACTGTATTTTATTTATATCCGTATATTGTTTAGTTTTATTGACGTTTTTTATATTATTTATTCATCGAATATATATTGTATTAATTTCTATGTATAAACTGTATATAAATAAATATTGATTTGATTTGATTTGATTAGAATAAAAACATACTTCAGTAATACATACTAGTAATAGAAGCAATGCAACATTAAATAATAGTAATAATAATCGGTCAATTAATCAATCAATTTATATAGTTGATGCTTGAAGCCATTACTTTGTGATACATTTTTGATTTGATTTTTATTTTCTCTTGGGCCATCATAATATGTACATGTACAATAAAATATTAATGCGTAACTAAAGTATTTTCGGATGTGATCGTAATCTTGGTTTTCAATAATAATATAACAAAAAAGGACATTACGTACAAATTAAATATATTAATGGGTTTCAGAATACATAAATAATTAGAATTTACATCAGCATACATTCGTACACTGTATATGACCGGATTTCAAATTGTAAAATTCTAAAACCAATGGCCCACTGTATACTTTTAATTATTAAATAATAATAAATAAATTACAACACACAAGATTTAATAATATAAATTCACTACTAGCTGCGATGCACAAAAAACCTTTCTTCACAATTTTATTTATATTCACATATATATTTCGGACACAAAGTGAATATGGAAAACATCGATAATGGTCACTTTGTGTTCGAAATATATATTTGTGAATTTAAATAAAATTGTGAAGAAAGGTTTTTGGTGCTTTATTAATTAATCAAGTTTATCTTCACGAAATTAAACCAAAAAATCAGATTGATGTATTATTTGCTTCATTTAATTTAATAAATAAAATAAATTAACCAGCAAGGATTCAAACAACGGGGTGTGGACTATCAGATTCATAATTAGATTACATATTACATTGCGACACATATCCAAATATTTTCGTGTAGAAATATGAATCTCAATATATCTGAACATCTTATGCAGACGTGGGCTAGAACAAAGGATACTTCAGGTGACGGCTCTAAAAAAAACAAGAAAAGACGCACAAGATGCATAAACGGCAATACAATTGATGAATTGAGAACACGCCTTAAGAATATTAGGTGAGGCCGTATTAAAACAGAAGACTTTCAGCAGATTTTCATGATGAATTTGGTTATCAATTCAATGTATCATGCCCCGCAAAATTCCGCCCTAAACCGAAAAAATGGGTAAATGAGGAAGTTGGACTGGCTAGTAAAAATCTAAAAAATTTGAAGATTCAATTGAAAACAATAGAAATGCAAGGAATATACAGGGTGTCCCACCGAAACCACACATTAAAAGTTTATGGACTTCTAGTCAATGTATTTTTATGAAATTTTCTTATTTCAAATAGAATACTATATTTTTTAATATGTATTTAGATTCTACATAAAATTCTGTGAAAAAATATATTAAGTAACAAAACGTCCAAAAGCGTTTTCGAGATAATTGATATTTTTAAAAATTTCGTGCTTTTTTAGAGTTCACTTTAAAAATACATATCTCCGACTAAAATAAAATTGAAGGATTGTAATTTTGGCTACACATGGTCAATACCTGACGGTATTCAATGATGAGTTATTTTTGAAAAAGAAATTATTTGTGCTTATATCTATACCAGCATTCCCTATATCTATCTTCTTTACTTTTTAAGTAATTAACATGTTGGTAAAGATATGTCAATATCCTGTGCAATTAATAAACGTTGGCTATGCATTTTATCAAGCGAACCTAGAAAAAAAAACAAGTTGTTTTAAATCAAAATATCAACGTATTGTTATTACTTTATTCAATAGTGACGTACAGCTAAAATGATACATTTTATACATACATACAATAACGAACTAATTAGGGAATGAGATTTATTGACATGCCTTAAATTAAACTATATTTAAAATAGCAAACTTGTATATGTAGATTATATATAATAAATTTGTAAATAATACAATCACAAATAAATAATATTACCACAGATGGGAAATAAATAAAATTCGATAAAAAAATAATAATAAAAATTAATGTTAAAATTTTAAATTAAAATGGTAGAATCAATCTAATAAATAGTTTATTTTAAATACATTTAGGAACTATATATAAAATATAATAAAAATAACAATGAAACATATAAATAAAATTAAAATAAATATGTTAAGAAGTAAATACAAATAAGGACAAAGTAAAAACAATATAAAAGGTTAATAAAATAATAAATAATTAAAAATGATATTTAAAAAAGGGTAATATTTTCGATTTAATTACTATATTACATCACTTTATTGTAAAAAATCATTAATGGTATATGGTACCTTATTTATAAGGCATTCTTTAATTTTTCTTTTAAATAAATTAATTTCCAAATTTCGTGTGGTATCAGTTAATTTATTAAAGAATTTTACCCTATAGTAATTTGGACCATTTTTCGACTTTTCCAGTCTTAGATATCTATACGTAAGTTCACATTTTGTTCTTGAGTAGTGCTTATGTTCACGTGTCACATAGTCATTAATATGAGTTCGTACATAGACTAAGCATTCAAAGATGTATATGGCGGGGAACGTTAGGATATTTTCTTTTTTGGAAGCAGATTTGCAGTCACATGTATAAGACAAACCTGCAAGAATTCTCAGTGCTCGACGTTGTAAACTAAATATACGGTGCCTAGAGTAATAATGTCCTCATACAAGCACTCCGTACCGTAATTTAGATTTGAATAGTGCATGGTATGCAGTTATTAATTGAGTATGACCAACTCTTTTTGACAATTCTCGTAAACGAAATATATTTTTTGAAAGGGTTTTTGCTAAAGTGTTACCGTGTTTGTCCCATTTTAAGCTGCAATCAAGATGAACTCCAAGAAAGTTTGCACTATCATTGCATTCTACCTCATGAGATCTCAGTGTGAAAACTAACTTTTTTGTCTTCGATTCATTAAGTATTAGTCTATTTTCCTTGCACCATAATGACACATGCTTCAAAGATTTAGTGTTTTTGGTTTCCGCGACATCTACATCTGATTCTGTATTTAAAATTGTGGTATCGTCAGCAAAGAGAAGTGTTTTTGTTGACTGAACATATTTTGGTATATCATTGATGTAAATAATAAAAACTACTGGACCTAACACAGAACCTTGAGGAACCATGGCCTTTAAATTAAGTACACCAAATCTGTTTTCTTTTACTGTGACAATTTGCTGTCTCTATTTTAAATAAGATACCATTAAATTTAGACTGAGGTCATCAAAACCATAGGTTTTTAATTTAGTAATTAATATTTCACGTGACACACAGTCAAAGGCTTTTGAAAGTTCAATGAAGGAGCCCACACAAAATTCTTTATTCTCATAACTGTTTGTTATTGTTTCAGTTATGGACACCAAAGCTTCAGTCGTAGACATACCCGACCGAAAACCAAGTTGGTTAGTATGGAAGAGTTGATAGTTGTCAAAATATTCGATAATTTGGTCCTTTGATATAGCCTCAATAATGTTTGATAGTATTGGAAGCAGTGATATTGGTTTATAATTATTTTTATCGTGTTTTTTATAAATTTATAAATGGGAACGACTGTTGCAATTTTTAAGTCCTACGCATATATTCCCGATTTTACAACATCATTAAACAGTTTGGTTAGGGATAATAATAATAATAATAATAACATACTTTATTCCCTTCTTAAATTAACAAATAATACATAAGATAGGAAGTGCGTCACAGAAAAAAGAAAAACATAATTAAGAATATATATATATATATATATATATATATATATATATATATATATATATACATAAATACTAAACAAAATAATCTTCTATACGGTATAATTCTTTTTCGCATAATAACTTAAATAAATTTAATTTGAACCGTTTAAAGTTTTGTTCTGATTTTAAGTTAGCAGGTAATTTATTATAGAATAAAATACAATTATAACCTAAACATTTCTCCGAGGCTGTAAGCCTGTGCTGTGGTATGTTGTAGTTACTTTTATGCCGTGTTGAATAACTGTGATTTATTTCATGTATTTCAAATAATTGCTTATGTTTATATAAGAAAGTTAAACATTCATAAATGTATAATGAATAAATGGTAAGTAGATTATATTTTTTAAATATTCCTCTACATGATATGTTATAATCTAATTCGTACATTATCCTTATAATTCTTTATTGTATTACAAATACGTGGGAGGAGTATTTGCTTTGTCCCCAAAGTCGAATACTATACCTCACATTAGCCAGAAAAACATTATGGTACACTATCATTAATGACTGAAAGTTTAAAATATTTTTTAGTTTCCTAATGGAGTAGCATATTCCACTTAGTTTTTTGGATAAAATATTAATATGTTCACGCCATTTGAGAGACTCATCAATTTCAATTCCTAGCATCTTGACTGATTTATTAACAATAAACTGATCGTTATTAATTGTCAGGTATTCAGGAGTTGGAGTACTTTTATTCAATCTAAAGATAATACATTGGGTTTTATCTGTATTTAATAACAAATTATTGTTAATAAACCATTCTTGCAATTTGTTTTTAAATATATATTACATTGTAGATTTAATTGAACATAATTTTCTGCACTAATTAAAACTGATGTATCGTCTGCATAAGTAATAATTTCATGTTTACTATCAATTACATTATAAATTATATCATTTATATACACTACAAACAAAAATGGGCCTAAAATACTTCCCTGTGGTATGCCTTTACAAATTGTTTTAGCATTAGAATAGATAGGTGTACCATTTACATTTAATTTTACTATTTGCTGTCTGTTTTCTAAATAAGATTTAAACCATGAAAGGGAAGTTCCTCGGATACCATACCGTTCAAGCTTAGCAATGAGTATCGTATGATCTACGCTATCGAACGCCTTCGATAAATCAAGAAACAAACCACAGGCAAGTTCCTTGTTCTCTATAATTGATAAAATGCTATTAATACATTCATAGAGTGCCGTGTCAACACTTTTACCAGGTAAAAAACCATGCTGATGACAATTTAAAAGATTACACTTTAGGAAGAACGAAAATATGCGCTTGAAAACTAATGACTCCAATATTTTAGAAAATGTTGTTAGTAGACTAATAGGTCGATAGTTCCCCATATCATTTTGGTCATTCTTTTTATATATTGGGAGTACTAATGCCATTTTTAGCATATCAGGAAAGGTTCCTTGGCTGAAAGAGTCATTTATGATTTTTAACAGCGGTATTTGAATATGTTCAAGACAATTATATATTACGTAAATAGGGATGCCATCAGCTCCAGAGCAAAACTTATTTTTATTTTTCATATCATTTATGACATTAAATAACTCAGTATTCGTGACAGGATACAGAAAGAATGAAACAGGACTTACTGGAAATGGTAGATTGATATTATTTTCATTAATACATTGTGGTTGTCTATTACAGATGTTGATAAAAAATTCATTAAAATTGTTGGCCAAATTAGTAATGTTTGTATGAGAAGGTAATTTTTGTATTTTTAATTTATTTCTCTCAGTATTTACAATTTTCCACATGACTTTAGATGTATTGTTGGCATTTTGAATCTGAGTATTATAGTGGCTCTTTCTTGCAGCTAGTAGTGCTATTTTATATGTTTTTTGATAGGCTATATATTGCTCTTTGTATGATGAAACAAATGTTGTTAACATTTGGAGCATTGACACTTTCTCTTTCAGTTGTTTTATCTCAGGTGTTAGCCAGGTTTTCTTTGCTGTATTCTGAATTTGTTTTCTAATATTGGGGAAATTTGCATTGAAGTGAATATTAATAATATTTAAAAATGCATTACATGTGATATTAACATCAGTAGTAAAATGTAAGCTTTCGCGGTCTTCACCAGATAAAGACTCCTTAAAACTTGTCATATTTGTATTATTGTAACTTCTATATATGATATAATTTTTACTCGATTTTTCCACTAGAATATTTAATTGAAGTAATAGTGATGAATGATCGGAAAAACCTTGAAAACTTACCGTAGTTTACATTCATATTCATTTTGTATTTTATCACTAATTATAAAGTTGTCAATGCATGTACTACTTGAGCTCGTTACCCTAGTTGGTTCGGTGATTAACAAATGCGACCCATAAGATTTAATTATATTAGTGAACTGCATTGTAATATTATTTAATAAAAGTATATTAATATTAAAGTCACCGCATATAATGTAGGAATAATTTAGTTCGTTTAATTCATTTAGTAGTGCATCCAATTTATTTAAAAAATAAAGTGGATCACTTGTAGGCGTTCGATATATGCAGATAATGACACGTTTTAAATTACCTAATTTCGTCCAAGCTGCACAATATTCAAATACTGTGCTTTCCGCTCTTAGATTTAAATTAATTTCACTTGAATTAAATATAGAATTATGCATATATATGGCCGAACCGCCATGTTGATTCGATTTTCTACAATAAGAACTTATTAACGAATAGTTCGTAATATTTATATTATTTAATTCTTGTTCACTCAGCCAATGTTCAGTGATACTAATTATTTTGCTTTGTGTGAAATTGATTGCAGCGATAAATTCATTAATGCTCGTGTTTAGACACTGAACGTTATGAAAGTATATTTTATAAAAATTTTCTTCAGGAGAACACATTTTCGTAGTTAGTTTTTTGTAACTATTGGATGATTATAAAATTTAGAAATACAAGTACCTTCCGGCCACATTTCGGGATTTTTAACTTTACTCAATTCAGATATGGGAACCGACACTTTAAATGAGGAATATATATCCGGATGTTTTGATTGAAATTTTTCACATATATTTTCGCGTATTTCGTGTTCACTTAAATATTTCGAAACATCCTTTTCACTTGTTGAAGGATCCTGACGCCAAATGTGGAGATGTGTATATACGGGAACCGCTTTCATACCGCTCGGACTACCTCCCGTTCCATAAATTCGCAAGGAGCGTCGTTTGTGGGATACGGTCTTAAACTCTTCATTCTCAGCTGTTCGTGGCCTAGTGTCGATAACCTCGGAAATTGTTGTTCTTGCTGGACAATTGTTTACATTTCTTTTCGGTGTTATCACTTTAGCGGGGTCCCTGGTATTCACACACGCCGCATACGATTTTTCATTAGCGACCTGTACATCTTTGATTTCCCCTAATTCAGCATTTGAATTAACTGAATTTTTTCCTGTACGATCAAGATACTCGATTTTTTCATTTTGCAACTTACGATTTTCCATTAGAATGGCATTCTTGCTTTGGAGTTCACAATAATTTTTAATAACTCAATTTCTCTCACGTGGTAATTGCATTCACTAACCTCACTTTGCGAAGAATATGTAGCGATCTCTTCTCTATTGCACTTATGTTTATCCATACATCCTGGGTGTAACATTTTATTGCATTTGCTGCATATTGTGCCATCCTTTACAGATTGTCCGCACTTTCCACCGCATTTTTGTGGCTTATTTAGGCTCTTCGACTGCGACTGCGACTGCACCGCATCCGCCATCTTTTAATGAATACTATTAAATATTTTACGCGTTTTATCATTTCAACAGTAATGCCATATATGTCAGAACTACGAGTATTCTTTAAATTATTTATTGCTTCCAATACCTTAATGTATGTAATTTCTTTGAATTTAAAAGTTTCTGTTACTACATCATCTATAGTATTTTGCATAGGTGCATTAGAATTCTTCAATATTTCATCAGTTATATTAACAAAAAATTCGTTATATTCATCACATGTTATATTACATTTATTTTGTGTTTTAGATTGTAATCTGTAAGAATTTAAAATTTTCCAAGCCGCGTGATTTTTATTACTTGAGTTGTTTAATAATAATAATAATAATAATAATCAAACTTTATTTCAGAGAAATGTTAACAAAAACAAACAATATAATTGAAAACATAAATGAAATTGTGTCAAATCATAATATGGCGTAGATTATTAACAAGCAGATATAATGTCGAAAAGTTAATAACAACAAAAAATTAAGTCAAGCGCATGTTATCAAAGTAGGCATTAAGAGAGTAAAGTTCTGCTTCCAACAATAAGCGAAATACCTCAGTTTTATATTTACTGAACAAATGAAGCTCTTGTATTTTTCTCGGTAAATGATTGTAAAATTTAATGCATCTGTAAAATGCGTTTCGTTCGGTGGTTGATATTTTATGGGCTGGATACGTTATTTCTATGGATCTTGTCGCATATGTATGATTTATACTAATAGGGCTAAATTTGGATCTATTTTTGAAAAAAAATATTTAAACATTCATAAATAAATAAACTATAAATTGTGAGTATACCATTCTCCTTAAAAACTCCTTTGCAAGATTGTCTATACGTATAAATCGCTTTTGTATTATAAAAATATTTTATAAGTGGCTACTATTTCCCCAAAAAATTATTCCGAATCTTAAAATGGATTCAAAGGAGTCATGGTAGATTATTTTTAGCGACTCTTTATTGTGATATTTTTTTTAGAGTATTCAATAAGTAACAGAGCTTCGCTGTTTTCGAGGACAAGTGTTCTACGTGCGAGCGCCAATCCAACAAATCATCAATAATCACACCCAAAAACTTAACCTTAGAACTTAATTTGATTTTATTATCTGATAATTGAATGAATTCAGGAGCATTGATCTGTGACTGTTTTGTTTTAAAAAGAACAGCATTTGTTTTTTCTTTATTAAGTCGCAGCATATTAGAGGCAAACCACTTCTCAATGTTTTCAAATATATTATTAGCCATTGACACAAGATCTGGATACAGTGTGGCGGAGACCAACAAATTTGTGTCATCAGCATAATTGGTTATGCTACATTTTGTATTTAATCTCAACCGATGTAAGTCATTAATATATATTATAAATAATATAGGCCCTAGAATGCTACCCTGAAGTATTCCTACATTGCCACTATTACAAATTGTAGATTTAAATTGCACTCCACCTTCTTCTATAACCACTAATTGATGTCTGTTTGACAGATATGACTCGAACCATTGTAATGTGTTTCCTCTTACACCATATTTATCCATCTTTAATAACAAAATTTTATGATCTATTGTATCATACGCTTTAGATAAATCTAAAAAAAATACCCAGTGCAAGCTCTTTGTTTTCAAAGGCATCATTTATATATTTAGTAAATTGAAATATGGCCGTCTCGATCGATTTACCTTTGAGATATGCATGTTGAAATTCACTAAAAATTCCGGACATACTAACAACTTTAATAGCCTGTCACAAATTGCAATCTCAAATAATTTTGTGTATGCTGATAGAAGACTTATAGGCCTGTAGTCATCCATATTCTGAGAGTCTCCTTTCTTAAATATTGGTTTAATAAGTGATAATTTCAATTTATCAGGAAATATTCCGAACTTAAAAGAATTGTTGATTATGTATACCAATAGTTGCGACATTAACTTGATACTCTGTTTGATCATGTTGTTTGAGATTTCATTATCTCCGCTACTATATTTATTTTTCAGTCTATTTGAAATACCTATTAATTCGGATTGCGTTACTGAAGGTAGGAACATTGATTTGTTATTGTATTCTATATGATTGTAATTATTATTTGATAAATTTAGATTTCCTGATGCTCCCTGTAAGTTTTGTTGTGATAAAAATTGATTAAACATTTCTGCTACACTAATTGGGTCTCCTTTTAGTCTCCAGTAGGTTTATTGCTAATTAGAGTTGCTTTGATAGCCTTGCTATTTTGTAGCACGCAAATTACTTTTGTATCATTCAATATCTGTCGAAGTATTAGCTAGAGAAATAGTGTTGTCAAAAGTGGTTTGTTCTTGTAGTCTTAATAAAACTCATTTGTTGTAGATTTTACGAAATATTTTCGTGCTTTTTCTAATTATTAGTTAATTTTCTACAACGCAAAGGACTATATTTTATTATTATATTAAAGTCACCAGATTGTGGACGATATATATTAATTATATACATGTTTATATTATCATTATATAATAGACACATCTCACACAATCTCTAAGATTAGATAAGTTATCTGTAATTGCATTAAATTCTTTATTGGTAGTATCATCGGGGGCGAAAATTATAGCCCCTCCATAATTACCTGATGAAGGGGGATAAAATGCTATTGCAGATAACTTATTTACTTTAGAAACTGAACATTCATCTTGTGATAACCAGTGTTCATTAATTGATAAATAAGAGAACATCTTAATGATTGGGTATTCAATAAAAATATATTTACGATGTTTGGTGATTGTGAGCAAGACGATGTAAAAAACTATTAATTTTTACATTCTCAGGCCAGATTTGTGGATTCTTAAGCTCTTGAAACTTACTTATTGATACTCCAATTTTAAAAGAAGAATACTCTTCTGGGTACTAAGATTTTAATTGTTCACATTTAAGTTGCTTTAAGCCCTGATTATTTAGATAACTAGTCAGGTCAGTTGTTGTTAGATGAGGATCTAAATAATACGCGTGTACAAAACCATATCGAACTGCTGCTTTTACAGGACCAATAGTTTCTTTTGCTGTTCCGTCAACTACATCCTGTCTTTGGGGGTTTCGTCTATTTCTATTATGGCTAGTAATCCCACGTTCTTGATTGAAATGGTCATCAGTATGCTGGATAACACTAATCACTTCAGGTTCCTCGGTTGTAGATTTCTTTTTCTCTCGCTTTTTACTGGCTTCTTCCTCATGTAATACCGATACAGTAGTTTTTGGTATTTCTCCTCTGAATCATTGTTTTTTTTTAACATTCTTTGCTTTAAGCTGCTGATCTGAGGTAGTATTATTATTCTGAGTGGGTGCTATTTTACTAGACACCGATTTATTTTTATCTGTTAATTCGTTTAATCTTTGTTCTAACAATTTAATCTTATATTTGTACAGCTCGCTGTTTTCTAATAGAATTTTATTCTTGTGTTCCATCTCCTCAATAATAACAATATATATATGGTCGGTTTTCACTTAATGCAGGTTGTTCAACATTTGTATAAACTGGGGAAATGCACGCATGATTTTTAAAACAGCCCAGATGGCATAGTTTGTTGCATTTCTCGCACGTATTTTTTCTTCCAACAGCCCTATTACACGCTCTTGCGCACAAAGATTTAATGAAACGTATCCCCATTTAACGCCAATGAATAGATGGAAATTTAGACGAATCGAAGCGAACTTTTTGCAAACTGGTACTATTCAGCAGGTCGTGAGAAGAGATGAATTTGTAATTGATGAAGAAGAAAACGAAGTAAGTTTACTAGCCTATTTTCAAGTCAATCCACATGCTTCAATAAGATCTGCGCACAACGATCTTGGAATAACCCGATCATCCATTCAGCGAATTTTAAAGAATCATAAAATGTACCCATATTCATTTATTAAAGTGCAAGCAATTAATCCAAATGACCATGCACATCGTTTACAATATTATGAAAAGCTAGTAGTAAAACTTCAGGAAAACTCATTTTTTGCATAATATTATTTGGACGGACGAAGAAAAATTCGGAAGAGAAGGTATTGTAAATAGTCATAATTTGGGCTGATAAAAATCCACACTATACACAACAAGGAAACTTCCGAAATGCGTTCAGTGTTAACGTATTTGCATATATGATGGATGATGCTGTAGGATTTGAAATTTTCGATGAAAATTTAACCAGCAGCAGATATTAGCAAATACTACGAAGAACGATAACCAAATTTACCGATAATTTACCATTAAATACTGTTAGAAATTGTTGCTACCAAATGGATGACGCCCCAGCGCATTCGATGTACGTCGTATGCCGTAGACCTAACACCCCTTGATTTTTATTTATGGGGTCGCATTAAAACTAATGTATATGACAGACCAGTTAATTGCAAAGAAGAGTTAATTGAACGAATAATATCCGAATTTGGCAAATTAAACCACAACGAAATCAGTAAAGCCACAAATAGTGAAACAATCCGTAGAATTTTAAAGTGTTTAGAACAAAAAGGTGGCCATTTTGAACATTTATTAAACTAATTGTATGAACTACTAGAATAAGTGGATTGATTGAATTGAATATTTATTTTTTAATGTTTTTATTAAATAATAACCAATTAAAACCTTCTATCTATATAAATTATCACAAAGGCAGTTAAACTGTTGAAATAAACAGGAATTGTTTTTTGTTTTCTTGGCTCGCTTAATAAATCACGTACCCATTGTTTTCTTATTGCACAGAATATTGACATATTTCTACAAACATGTTAATAACTTTAAAAGTAAAAAAGATAGGTATATGGAACGCTAGTAGAGATCAAAGCACAATTAAATTCTGCGTCCGAATATTTAAAAATATATATGGTGGTCTATTTAAGAACGAGATATATAGGTTTAAATTTGACCAAATGTGGTTTGAAATTTTGAACACCCTGTATATTATTTTTTCAAAAATAACTCATCATTGGATACCGTCAGGTATTGACTATACATAGCCAAAATTACAATCCTTCAATTTTATTTTAGTCGGAGATATGTATTTTTGAAGTGAACAAAGCACAAAATTTTTAAAAATATCAATTATCCCGAAAACGCTTAAGTTTGGACGTTATGTTACTTAATGATTTTTTCACAGAAATTTATGTAGAATCTAAAAACGTATTAAAAAATATAGTATTCCATTTGAAATAAGAAAGTTAGTGTTGACTTCCGGTATACAGGAAGTCGTCGTATAATCTTGAAAATATTTTAATTAAATAGAACACACTTGATTACATAGGCCATGAAAATTTTATAAAAATACATTCACTAGAAGTCCATAAATTATTGATGTGCGGTTTCGGTGGGACACCCTGTATAAGGTGAATAAGAAAGACCATAGAAAATTAATTCAGATTACAAAACGACGATATTTCTATCAAGAAATTATAAATGATTCCAACATACAGAAAAAATATGGGAAATTGTAAATAAAGAACTAGGTTCAAATAAATCACAATAACCAAAGTTAATTAAAAAGAAAGGCTTCTTATAAATAATAAAATAATTATAATGATGGTTGCGACCGTTACTATGTGGTAATTCATAATGAATAATGAATAAAACGCTTACTATGTTTTTAACCACTATTATAGTGGTTAAAAACATAGTAAGCGTTTTATTCATTATTCAATAAAATAATTGTTTTTTATTTTAACAAAAATCATATATTGTGATGATATTATACAATCATGGTTAGCAACATAAAAATAAAATAAAAACTTTTAATTACATATTTATGTGTGTAGAAGTAGCTGTTTTTAAACTTATCTAAGACATTAAAACTTAACATTATTTTGTTCAAAACTGATGGATAGTGCACTACACTACAAAAGATTTATACTTTATGTTCTTTATTTGTATCGCCAGATTTTCATTCTTATTTTTTCAACCCCTGTTTTGCTGATATTATTATTATTATTATTATTATTATTATTATGATTATTATTATTATTATTATTATTATTATTATTATTATTATTATTATTGTTATTAATTTCAGTAGAGTTATTTTGTTTTTAGTTTACATATTTATTTTTAAGGATTCCGTTAAAAATTTAACTTATTATTTGCATGAAATTTACCAATTTATCCTGTCATTATTCAAATAATTTCTTTAAAGATTTTTTTAATTTAAAACATTATCCAACAGGGGATATAACTTAAATTAAAATTTTATTGAATTGTACGCATATATTCACAACAGTTTTTAAGTCATTAGTTAAACAAGGTACATAATTAGTAGCTAATGTATTACACCAAGTAGTCTTAAAATTCTGATAGGATTATCTATCCGGGTGGACATAATTACCCCTAACCGCTAATGTAATGGCTTACCGAGAATAATGGGGTGTTAAACCAAAGCGAACAAAATCAAAATAGTATATAACGTTAAATATTCATTTTTCAAATCAGTCGACTTCGATTCCATAAACTGAAAACATCAATCTTTTATACCTCAGTTATTAACAATAATTCAAATCATAATGGCGTACTTAGTGAAAATGTTTATATTGGTAAGTTATTTTTATTTCGTCATAATTTACTATGTAGTGTGTGTTGCATTTAATATTTTCAAACCTCCTTTTTAACTTCTTTTGCATATTTGAATTTTTAATTTCACTATTGGCATTAAAATGTTTTTTACCATACTTCAATTTTTCTCGCTTTGTCTTTTCATTTCATTTCAATATAATATATTTTAGAGTTTTATATTTCTTACCTTTTTTGGTAGAAGACATTAAATGTCTTTTCAATATTTTTTTTATAGTTGCCTCTCATAGCAATAGTAAATAATTAAGAAAATGTTTGTTTTCTAGGTTTAATTTAGATTTTAAATCTATTGTCTATATTAAACCAAATATTTCTTTTGTGTATTTAATTATCAAATAGTTATATAATAAACTAACTTAATAATAAGAGAAGGATTAACAAATATTTATTTAGTCGTTGTCAGTTTCTCTAATATATGTCTTTTAATTTTTAAATTTGAATCAATTTGATTTTTACATATAATAGAAAAATAGGTAAATTAATCATTTGAACATTTATTATTTACGGTAGATACTTTCATCACTAGGCTCTTGATGAAACGAAAATATAATATTAGGTAATTTTAAATTAAAATACTTGTTATATTTCAAATTATTTTATTTGTTATTTAAATGAAATATATTCCTGTTAATTCGTACTAAATTTTTGGGAATGTCATTTTTTAACACAAAAAACGTTAAAAGTAATAGCAACCATTACACTATTTAATGTAAATTATTTTTACTTAATTTATACAATTTTTCAACGATAGATACATTTTGCAAAATATATACTTCTAGAATTTTTTATTATATTTAAATTTAATTGACCATTCTCAATATTTATTTTTGCCTTTACAGTTTGCTATTATTGGATTAGCAATACCAGCCCGCATCAACGTCGAAGACCTGGACTACAACTCCTTGCTGGGCCTACTCACGGAAATCAAACAGGGTGAATCAGTCAAAGAGAGCCAGTCCACGCATCCGATTGTAACAGAAAACAAAAGGACTTTTGCAGTTGGAAAGCCATCAATTAGTTCCATGTTAGCTCCGAACATCGAGATCCTACGTCTCGTTGAAGCTTTCATGAAGTTGAAGGGAGAGATGGCCAGCCGAGTCAACCTGGTAATATCGGATAACTGGGACATAATCAAAAGTGTTTTCTTAATGTTATTAGGCAAAGTTAGTTCGCTGCATTCATTTACTTTAAAGGGCATCAGCGTAATCAGGCAGATTTTAGAATTCGCCGTTAGTGTTCTTGCTACGTGGAAGATTTGAATTTGTTGTAACTTAGACGTGAAATAATTATGTAAAATATGGTTTTATTTGTATATATGTATATAGCTATTGTAATTTTGTAACATAAATAAAAAATATTTTATTAATCACATCTATATGAAAGAAGTTATTCAGAAAATGTAACCTAAAGAGAGTCGAAAAAATGGTGTTGTATTTGGTAGTCAAGAACCTACTTCGTTTCCCAAACAAGAATAAATAATAGCTGATAATGATAAATTTTGTTAAAAGACTTGGACGTTTCCCATCTGTTGTTGAGATACCCTGCATAGGTAAATTTGATTGATCAAAAATGAAATTTAAACTTCCTCTACCTGATACAATGCGCGTTGCATTTAAAAATGTAAAAACATCTCAAATGGACTTGTCATTATCCAGAGATAAAGTGCTATGAAAACAAATCTACTTTAAACCATAAAAACAGAATTAAATAATCTAGCTTCTGTTGAAAGCAACCTTACTATTAAATACTTAGAAGGTATCCCAACCATAATGAACTCGGAAAAGGAAAGCTTGTCCAGCGGATTGTTTTCAACACTTAATATATATCATCATAATACACAAGTTTAAATTGAGGAAAATTCATTTCGGAACCTACTAAACAATCAAAGAAAAAGAGAAGTCCTTAAACTTTTAAACAAACAAAAACTTCATATATAACTACCTCGAGGCGAATTTAATTAAACTGTACGACGAGGTAAATTGTACTTCAGAATTTGGACCGTGCACTTAACTATTAATGAGTTGTTAGATCGTTCAGTTCTTAAAGTCGCAATGAACGCTTGCAATTCTGACTTTCCAATATGGATATCTCGGGAAACGATCTCTTGTGAAGATAAAAAACCCTATTGACGAAAATGGCATAGAACATCTTACCAATCTTATCTTATGGAATTTAATTGATTACGAGATTATTACATTAAATAAACCATAATTCACAATCCCAATTCGCTTTGGAAATATGTGTGATGAAGAGGAAGAGTACGATGTAACGACAGATATTTTAAATGGTTTTGCAAAAATGTTTGCGGGAGCTTTTGGTCCAGATTTCTCGAATACTCTCCCATCTAAAAGTATATACGGTTCTTCCTTTGATATAAACTATGTGACCAATGATGGTGTATTAAGTATAATGGCTACAATTCCAAACAAACCCACTGCGGATTGTGATTCTATTGATGGTTTCCTGCTTAGAGATTGTATATATGCCTTGAAACCTCTGCCATTGCAGCTTACAACTTGGCTATTAAAAGCGCTATCTTTTCGAGTGGTTGAAAAAAGCAAAATATTATTTCTGCTCTCAAAACGGGCTACAAATATTACATAAGAAATTACCGCCTTATCTCAATTATAAGTAACTTTTCAAAAGTTTTTGAGCATGACAACATGGTATCCATATTTATTAAAATAAAATGACAGTTCTTGGCATATGCGAACAATATTAGGTTTCAATAGAGCTTTTAAACATAATTTCTTGCGACGAAACATCGAGACTTGTTTTATTCCTGTCATTGTGTAATCAATATAACTAAAATGGAATTTTAGTAAATACTTGTCTCTCAGCTTTACTCGCAATATAAACAATGCAAAGCAAAGTGCACCGAAGTGAAGACAAGATCTTGGTATAATAGTTAAGTCTACTTAGAACTTCTCCACTCATATTATAATAGTCTGCAACGAGTCCTACAAATTTTTAGGATTTATATTTCTCATTTCTTCGTATTTCATCCTCATTACATATTACAATCTCTGCTAGTAGATCGCGTCAAACGTAGATATTAAAATATCTCCTACCGCATTAACAATGTTAACTCAGAAAGAGGTGTCGACAATAACTTACAATATGGTATCGCTTCAAAAGATTCAAAGAGCAAAATTTCTTTGGAAGCTGCTCCATAATAAAATTGACGCACTGTACCTTCTGTTTAGGGTTAGTTTCAACATTATAAGAATGTCTACTAGATATTTCAGCACTTTTTATTATCAAACAACCTGAGTTTTGTAATTAGTTGTGTTTATTTAGTTATTACTGTGGTTAAAATTTTTGTATGTTTTTATTTATATATTTAGTTAAATATATTAGCAGTAATTAAAAAAAAAACTACAAAGACTAAAGATATAAAATCTAGTTTGCTTTAAATAATTTAATGCAAAAATATACATAACGTATTAATATAAAGCACCGATGAGTTTATCTAAAAGTTGGTCATGATAATATCGTTAAACTATTTTCTAATTTCATCCACTGATTCGAAATGTTTATAGATTAAGCCGTGTTGTATCGACCTAAAAAGTGATAATCAAATAAACAATGTCTTGTAAGTATGCCGGATGCCAAAAACGCCCCAACCAAAAATAATTATAATGTCATTTGTATTGAATACAATGTGTGGCCTGGTGCTGTCATGCAGCAATTTCACTACTTTCTTCTTTGTCAGTATACAGTTTTTGTTGAAATTCTTGTGTCAAGTTGAAGTTGTTAGCAATCAACAACATATCTAAATATACTACCAAATGCAGACCGATGTGATGATTTGCCGGGATATACCCATAATTATCTGCTTTTTGAATTGTCACAGACACATCGTTGTGATACTTACTAATGCTAGTATGGTGTTGTTGTTCAGACATAAATCTATACAATATAACACTTTCGCCGAGAAAAGAACTAACTGATTTCCACGCTTTTGCAGCATTTTTTTCCTTATTGGAATTGGTAAATAATGCATTGTCAGATGTGCACCTTATCTGTTGCTATTTTTTCTTGTTCCAAATTACAACTCACAAACTATTTAACGTACATTCAATCATTTTTAGTTTATTTTATAGAAAGAAATACGTTCAAAGTAGTGTTGCTTTGATAGTCTTGCTATTTTGTAACACGCAAATTACTTTTGTAACATTCCATCTCTGTCGAAGTATTAGCTAGAGGAATAGTTGTTTCAAAAGTGGTTTGTTCGTGTAGTCTTAATGAGACTCATTTGTTGTAGATTTTACGAAATATTTTCGTGTTTTTTCTAATTATTAGTTAATTTTCTACAACGTAAAGGACTTATATATTTTTATTAAGTAACTCTCTCTCAAAACATTACCTTTGGATTTATGAAAGTTGCGCTAGAATTTATCATATCCATTAATCTAATGCCTGACGAACTTCGTCTCGTTCTTGATGTATGTTGACCGATTAACTAGTCGAATGGCTTTGCAACTGCTTAATGTTAGAATTTTCAATACTAATAATATAAAACGTTGTCTATTGTGATTTTGAATACTCTCTTAAATTGTTTAAAAGATACTCCTTAAATGAATTTTCTAACAATTCTGAATTTAAATTAGAAGAAGTAATATATTAGAGGTCATTATCAAAGTACAAACTAATTTGGAAATGAAATTATCAAGTGATTATTTTACAAGGTGTAGCATAGCAAGTATTTAATAAATTTTGCTTCAATTAATGCCTTTATATTTAACTTTAAAATTGAAATTACCGGATCGGAATTTGTCAAACCAATTCTGACACTGGCGTTCTGTGAAGCAATCTTTACTGTGTACAGTTTTTATGGGCTTGCGTTGCATTTTCGCTTTTCTAAAGTAAAACAGTTTACGACTACTACTCATTTTCTTTTTTCAACGATACTCTTTTTGAATTTAGTATTGATTTGATAATTGACAATTCTGTGTCTTAAATAACTATTTTCCAGATAATATAATATGTTAAAATCGAAGAAATATAAGTTTTGCAGTATAAAAATTAACACCTATTGTCTAAACCTGGAGCAGTTGGATGACCGAAAACACAATGATTACAATGTAATGTTTTGATGTATGTTTTACTTGTGTTATATTTATTGTATGTAAATATACCAAATTTTTCGTCTAGACTAACCGATTGTGATAGTTGAGTTTAAAACAATGAATATGAATATGGAACTAAAAATGTTTAGCAAAATTCGGATATTGATTATCCAGTTCTACATTTTTGTACAGTCATCCTTTCCATTAATTACAATTACTTAAGTAAAACAATTATTCTATTTTATATATTTTGCGTTAATGTTAACATCTCTTTATATTAATTATTGATTATTATTATTTACTTACGTTATTATCTGTATTAATTATTATTAACCTTTATAGGAAGTAAATCGGTTAAAATATGTTGTCTTCAAAAATATTCGTTTATACTATTTTAATAATAATACAAAACATGGTTCTGGGTATACACCGTGGAAAAGCCAAATGGCATAAATTCATTATTTCGGTTATTCTACATATTTATTGAAAATCCTGAAACATGTCAAATTTAAATTATAAATTGACACTCTTCAACGTAAAAATGTGATCCCTACCTTCAGCCCCTTTCGGGGTACAACCCCTAATTTTTTATGTGACTATTTTTAGGTTAAATTTATGCTAAAAAATATCATACACTCTTCACTGAAATGTTATTTTAATAATATGTGCTATATAATCAATTTTAGAGGACACTTAATCTTTATTTTTTTATTAATTATACTTCCTCACTTTTGGTTCCTTTTTTCAGGGTCTATTGTAAATGTATAGATGCAATTCGGAATTCCTTACAAAAAAATTCTGTAATGTACCCCTTGTTTTAAATTTCTTTCTTTCGTACCGCTTTAAATAAAATTTGGTCAGAAATAACAACAAGTGATGGAAAAGCAATCCGTGAATATAAATAATATAAAATTTTCCAATAACAATGTTGCAGTGAGAAGAAAGCCGGCAACGCTGAACATGAAATGAATAAAATTCTTACTATCTGTTATCGTCGAAACCAAATATTGCACAGAATGATTTACGAAAATAATCAGCAAGAAAACACGTAAGATGTTTAAAAAGGATAACTTAATTATATGTACAGTCGATGCCCTGAATTCGATCGTCAAAGCTGATCCCAGAACGTCTTGGTTGTGTGAAGAGGGTAAACGAATACGTCACTGAAGAACGACCACCAAGATAAAAATATTCATACTTATTCCATACTATTAGATCTGTCAAAGGCATTTGACTGTGTGTCACATGAATTACTGCTAAATAAATTAGCTAGCTATGGTATTAGAGGAAACTGTCTTTGACTACTAATATCATATTTGCTATAGCGGAAGCATGTAACAACGATGTCTATAAAAAACGAATATTATACATCAAATACTGCCTATCCAACAGTTGGTATCCCACAAGGTAGCATTTTAGGCCCGTTAGTATTTCTGCTATTTGTAAATAACATACCAATAAATATAAATGCTCATATAATAATGTTTGCCGATGACACAACGTTGAACTCAGAAGGTCAATGTTTCAATGAACTAAATGTAGCAGCAAATAACGTAATACATGAGATGTTTGCGTGGTTAGACAGAAACAACCTTATAGTTAATCCATCTAAGATTCACATTATTAATTTTAGAGCACCAATAACTGATGTAAATATAAAGGGCGAATTATTATCAGCTAAGTGCCACACAAATCCCCATATTTTAGTTGCGTTAAATGTTATAGTAACCATATGATCCCTAAATGTGAAACGCGCATCAAAAGTCACCTCAAGATCCTTAATACTTAATAATGTTGACTTGATTCAGTTCGACTTCATCTAAATAATAATTAAAATTAATTTTGTTTTTATTGCCACAGAACGAAATGACACTACATTTAGACGGATTCTCAAATAATTTATTCTGCGAGCACCACGCTATTAAATTCTTTATATCTAGAATAGCAATACAGTCATCTGAAGAGTTAATAATTCAGAATATTTTTAGGTCATCAGCATACATTAAAATTTTACAATTTTTAATAATGTTCACTACGTCATTGACAAAAAGGTTAAAAAGAATCGGTCCACTATGCGAGCCTTGTGGTACACCTAAAAAAACTTTAATTTTTCCAGATTGTTTATTTAAGATTTTGACATATTATGATCTGCATATCAGAAAAGAAGATACCAAGGATAATGTTCTTCCTATAAACCCTACTTGTTGCAATTTGCAAATCAGTACCGAATGATTAACTCTATCAAATGCCTTAGAGAAGTCCGTGTAAACAGCATCCATCTGTTTTCTTTCTTCCAAGGCACTTGATATGTGTTGGCAATATAACAATAAATTTGTTATTGTAGATCTTCCCCTTACAAAGCCATGTTGTGAATTAGATAACAAGTTTTTACAAACCCAAAACATAGAATTTGCAATATGTTTGTCTAACATTGTTGGAAGGACAGATTATATACTAACACTCCTATAATGTTGAATGTTGCTACGGTCTCCTGATTTAAAAATTGGTACAATATAGCTGGTCTTCCATGCATCCGGAAATACACCTAACGAAAGAGAGCAGCTAAAAAGCGCATGAATCGGATTACCTAATGAATAATTTTTATAAAATATAGATGGAAGTCCGTCTGGTCCAGGCGACGCATTCTTGTCGAGTTGTAGTATTAATTCAAAAACCTCTTCCACCAAAATTTTGAAATCACTATATCTAATCGATTCCCCGTGTTCTTGTGATGTATATTTTGGACCTGATGAATCATCTTGAACATAAATTGATGCGAAGTAGTCGGCAAATAAACTTGCAACACCATCTGCTTCACTAACATGTTTCTCACCATAATACATAACATTGGGAATGCCATCTTTCTTTCTTATTTGTTTCGCATATCGCCAATACTTTCGTGGATTCGCTTTCAAATTCTGTTGAACTTTTCTAATATGCTCATCATATAGTGACTGATATAAGTTCTTACATATATCACGTAAGTCATTAAATGTTCTGTAGTCATCTAGAGAGTTAGTCTTTTTTATCTTAAATGGGCGGCTTTCTTGGCTTGCACAAGCCTAATCAATTCATGATTTAAAAAAAAATGGGTACTTATCTTGATGTGTTTTTACAACTTTTTTAGGCACGTACATGCTGATTGAACTTTTTACTGTTAAATAAAAGTTTTCAGCTGCTAAATTGATATCCTGATTGGATAATATATTTGACCAATTTGTAAATGAAAAAAGAAAAACGTTCTTAGAATTAGGTATGCAATATAATTGACGAGTATTAATAAAGTTATACGATTCAATAATAGAAAGAGCACACTTGTCCGCTGGTTTTATTGACTGTGAAATAATACCACCCTCATTCCATAATAAAGATGGAAGATTATAATCTCCCCAAATTAAAAAGTGTGATTTTTTAATTTTTGATAAAGTTGTTCAACAGCATTATATAAATATTAAGCATTGACCCTGGCTTTATATGTACACCTCCAATTATTAAATTGTGTTATTAATTGAAACTGAAACAAAAATATGCTCTATGAGATTGCTGCTTATAATGAGACGAGATTGAAATTGTTTTTTGATACATATTAATATTCATCCACCGCGCACTATACCAGTAGTTCTATCTATTCGATATATTTGATAATTTGGGAGTTGCAATTGACTGTTTAAGATATCAGTATAAAGCCAGGTTTCAGTTATAATTAATATGTAATAAGAATTACAATTTACACCAATAGTAAAATTATTAATTTTGGTACGAATACCACCAGCGTTCTGATAGTATACCTTCAGTTTTTTGGATTTACCGAATGAGATGTCCTAACATAAACTTTAGCGATGTATGGTACATCATTGCGATATTTTATAGTAATATCATTTTCCCCGTTTCCTTTTCGTTTTTCTAAATTTAATTTTATCGTTTTAAAATACTGGATTTGTCCTGGTGTTTTGTCTGACCTAAAATGTAAATTACGGTCATCGTTGTGAGCATTAGATCTAAGCACTTCTCTGGCTGATTGTTCGTCTCCAAATATGACTTTTTTATGGGTCCAGGTTTTGTAGATGGGAGTCTGCCTAATCGAAGAACTTTAACAGGATTCACATCAACATTCAAAGGATGTAATATAATATGTTATTTTGAATACGATTTGTATCGTCAGAAATTTTATCTTGTAATTCATATTCTAAAACATTTGTAACAGTGGACTTTCCTTCCGTAAATCAATGTTGTGGTTCACGCAGTACTCG